>JAJTUV010000570.1:600000-810706 GCA_021653895.1 Mastomys natalensis
CATTGCCAGGAGTAACCCATGGTGAGCAGGCATGCTTGGTTAGACAGGCAAGGTATGGTATGCCCTGTTGATAACTTTAATGGGGATTTCTGAGATAGATCAGTGCATGTAAAACCTTAACATGACTTAAGAAATGAAGAATGGAAGCCAGACCACCCACCAGTTGATCAAAGGCCATGCTTATATTTTGGGTCTCCAGCTCTGGCATAATATGATAACTAAGCGTGCCATTCAAGAGAAGAAACAGTTTACAGAAGGTAAGCCTTAGACTGGAAATAAAGAGATGCATCAGGTTAAACTTAGCCTCAGATTAGATGCCAAACCCTTGGCCAAGCACAAACACTCTTAGTTTCTCTGTGGCACAGCAAGGAAGAGAGGGTGGTGCTTTGTATTTAGCTGAAGGTCTTTCCATAAAGATGTATATAGCTCTCAGCACACACTTAGGTGAAGAAGGCTTTTCTGAGGACCACTGCCTGAGACCCAAGGCGTGGCCAGCTCCTTTCCAAGTCCAGAGAGGGACAGGTGAAAGTTAGCATCTGAAAGAAGGAGCCCTATGGTATTTTTTTTTAATGTATTAAAAGGTGCCTGCTTATTGAAATAAGTGTTCCACAGTCACATGACTAAAAAGTCATTATTGTTTCCACTTTATGGACTAAAATAATAATAATAATAATAAAAATAATAATAATAATAATAATAAGTGAGGCCAAGTAAAAGCTTGTGCCTCT
The DNA here is from genome assembly GCA_021653895.1 of Mastomys natalensis. Classification (NCBI taxonomy): domain Eukaryota; kingdom Metazoa; phylum Chordata; class Mammalia; order Rodentia; family Muridae; genus Mastomys; species Mastomys natalensis. The sequence goes on from JAJTUV010000570.1 coordinate 600,729, forward strand.
GTATGGTTTTTGACCAATTATTCCAATTATCAAATGCTGCAGCCCTGGTTAAAACTGGGTGTGAGGTGGTTCCAGCCTACACTAAGTGGTAATTGAGTACCAGTGGATGAGGTTGGGGGGGGGGGATGTCACAGGGCCATACCCATTGCAGGCTGATTAAGCGGTTTCATAGCCTTAAGCCAGTTGCCTGCCTACGGGACCAGCTGGTCCAAAGACATGGAGAGGCAGGATTAGGAGCTGGCTATCCCTGTGAAGGGGAAAACAGCATGTACGGGGAGGGCAAGTCAGCGAGGAGCACGTTGTGGTGTATGGGGCCACACACACTCTAAATGCAACCCCTTAGCTATGCCCTTAAAACTTGGAAGGACAGGAAGGGACAGTTCACCACCAGAAATAAACCCTTAGTAAGCATCCCTTGAGCCTGCCCACAAGCTCAGATACGGCGTAGAGTGGTTGCTCACTTGGCCGATTGAGCCATGAGGCTTATCGGGGAGCTCATCTTCTCCGGTTGCCCCCTCCTCTTCTTTTTGTCTTTTTGAACGCCTCTTGGGTCTTCTTCATCCCCTTTCTCTGCTGTTATTCCTCCGTGCCCCTGGCTTTTTAATGTCTGACAAAATGTCTGTCTAGCCTTCCTCTTGAGGGAGCTACGGGAGTGTCAGTGTTTTAGATAAGACTGTAGAGAGGAAAATGACCCCTGAAGACCACCCTCAGGTGGAATCCTTAACACTACTTAAAGTAGTCTTACTCTAAATCTTGGTCCATCTTATCTGTGACCTGTCTGTCATCCTGGCTTGCATGTTGTGTGTTAAGAGAGAAGGTGCTGGCATGGGGTTTCCCAGTCTAGGATAGCAGGGCAGGGAAGATGGCTTCCTGGCCTTTCATAGGTTACTGTGGATTGTCCCAGGTCGGTTGGAAGCAGGGTATGATTAACAAACCAAGTCAGCTGCTTGTGCAGTCACACAGGTCGCATAGTTCTGTAATTTTAGAAAGGATTTTTTTTTTCCTCTTTTAAGTTTTGATGATACATTTTAAGCTCCAAACTCTTCAGGTTTTTAAAATTCTGTCTACTTTGGAAAATGTGTGTTAGTTACAATGTCACTCGGGATGACCACATCCTATCTCACCAATATGTATATTAGATTATTACCAAATTGCCTTATGTCTTACTCACTGTTCTATTACAGACACCATGGCCAAGGCAACTCTTAAAAAGAGAATATTTAATTAGGGATTTGCTTAGAGTTAGAGACTTAGTCCATAAATATTAGCAGATAGAATGGTTGCAGCCATGTGTGATTCTGGAAACAAGTTGAGAGCTTATCCTGATCCCAAAGCAAAGCGAGAGAGAGCGAGAGAGAGAGCGAGAGAGCGAGAGAGCGAGAGTGAGAGAACAAGAGAGAGAGTGAGAGAGAGCAAGAGAACAAGAGAGAAAACAAGAGAGAGAGTGAGAGAGCAAGAGCGAGAGAAAGAGAAAGAGAGAGAGAGACTGGGCCTGGTGAGGGTTTTTGAAACCTCAAACTCCACCCTCCGTGACACACTGCCTCCTACAAAGCCACACCCCTAAACCAAATAGTCCTACTCTCTAGTGACTAAATTCAACTCTATGACCTATGGGGGCCATTCTCATTCAAACCACCACACTTTATTTTTAAAATGGAGCTGATTTACTGACCATCTTTCTTGTAATAATTTATACTCTCTTCAGGCAGGATCATGTTTGGCTCATTTATTATTTTTATTTCAACATTTCGGACAATAAAAGGTTTCATAAAAAGAAAGCTTTTCATTGTTTCTTGGTTAAGATCCTCCCCTTTCACTCACTTATCTCTCCCTGCCTCCAAAAGAAGGGTCTGGCACATTTTAGGAACAAAATAAGTCTTTATTAACTGGCAAATGACTCGAGAGTAGGGCCTTAGCAGATATTCTGTGGTATCAAGTCAGCTGTTAAAGGTTTTGTTTTTTTTGGGTTTTTTTTGTTTGTTTTTTTAAATAAATGAAGACAAATCACCAAAATTATTCAGGGAGATATTTACTAACTGAAAAGAAAAAAAATGGTTTATAAATGAAGCATTAAATGCTTCAACCTGCATGTAGTATTAATGCACTTTTAAAAGCCTCATTTAAAGTTCTGAGAGTCAAGACTCAAAAGTAGCAAAAAAAAAAAAAAAAATCACCATTTAATTTTGCCTGCCTTCTAACTGAACAGCCAATTGTTTAAGGTAAAATAGAACTCTAATAGATTGTTATCAGTACAAATTAGAAATCACTATATCCTAAATAAAAAAAAAAATAACTCAACAGTTGAGTCAATTTAGAATAGACATCTTTAGGTATGTTATTCTCGTTTACGTCAGCCTCTGTCTCCAACAAAATTCCATGCCATCTTGATCATCCTGTATATCATATAGGAGTCTCCAAGTCAAGTGTTGTCACTGAAGACATCACCTTTGAAAGGTCAGAGATCATTAACCAATAAAGACTTTACTCTGGACTGAGAACACTGACTGCTTTCTGCCCGCAGCCATGGGTGAGGAAGGCAGCCAGGAGGGCTGGGTTCTGCTACTGAGCTTAATGGGATTACAAAGGAAGGAGAAGTCAGCCAGCCACATTTCAAGCCAACAGACCCTTCTTATATTTACAACATGTTTTCCTAGTAACCGTTTATTTTGCTGAAAACATTTTTAAATAAAACCCTCCAGAGTCTTTTGAGAAGATGGTTTCATATTCCCTGCTCAAACACCTGTCTGACTTGACTGTGCTATTTTAGTATGTCCTGAAAACACATGTTCCCTTCTATATGATCCAAGTTGGTATCTGTATGTTTATCATTCATACAGCTCTTAGGACGGAAATAAGTGTGGAAGATTTTTCTGGCCATGTAGAGAAACGCAGACAGGAAAGCCATTTTTATCCAAGCTAATACTTACCAGTTTTCCTGTGTGAGTATCAACTTGGGAATATGTTCTCCTGGTTGTGAGTGGCCGTATCCTAAGACGTATTCGACAGATGAGCACACTCAGGGCCACACACACTTCTCTCTTGTCTTTATTCCAGAAGGGATTCCACTGTATTAACAAGCAAGTCTGGATCAGTACTTGGGTGCAGAAAGATATCTATGTAATGTTTTCTCTCATTTAATATGCCACAGGCTGGACACTGGTCAGGCCTCTGAGACATACCTTAACACAAAAAGTAAGGGGAGCCAAAATCCTCCTTGGAAACCATTTGAATCACCTCTAAGTCCCATTCAGGATAATGGCTATACAACCCTGTGTAGAACGACTGTCCATAGTTATGCACAGTATATGAGTATACATGGCCACTTGGAAAATAACACCTAACAACACTGGGTGGTCCCCAACCCAGTGTTTGACTTTGTGCCCTTGGAAAGCCTTAGATTCAACAAGAAGCTTGGCTTCAGAGACAGATTTGTGCTTCGAACTCTGACTTCAGTCCTCAAGACTTGTTCCCAGGCTGTGTTGGGAACGAGTCCATTTGGAATCAGCTGTGTATCTTGGACACTGTTCTCAAGGAGCCACTTCAGCCTTGAGTAGACAACTGGTATCTGGGCCCATGATCGTTTCTCCAAAGGCTGGTGGTGTTCTTTCCCAGTCAGAGTCCGGGCCTTTTCAACGTCCTATTTGTTATTTGCTGTGTTTCTTTTATGAAATGATTTGTTCATCTGGTTGAGTCTGCTGTGGTATTCTTTATATTATGGTAGAGAATTTAAATCATGTATAGTGGCTGAATTGAGAACCTTGCTTATGAACATATTTGGGCAGGAAGCGGTAGGTGTCGCAGCTTCTGAGCAAAGTGTTACTCATCTTGGAAAGCCTCCTAGACCCCACACTTGTCCTTTTGCTGTGGCAGCTGCATTGTCTCAGTTCCCAATCCACTGGGCTTCATTGCTTTCGGCGCCCACTGTGACTAGTATGAAGAAAATATGCCTGTGACTTCATTCACTCACTGTAAAGAGAGTAGGACAGTGTTCAACCTGCTTGGTGAGACCCCAGGCGACCCTTTCAAATGCGTGAAGAATAGAGAATGAGGTCTGGATGGGGATTAAAGGAGACAATGCATGTAAATTGCTTAAAACAGGGCCCAGCATGCACTGCACCTTCCACTGTTGTCCACAGCTACGGTTTGCATCGCTGGTTTAGTGATAATGGGCACCTGGGGAGAATTTAGATGGAATGCAGTTTTCTTAACTTACTCACCCAAGATAATCCAAAGAATAGAGCTCACCACTATTCCAAACAGTAGAGTTTTCCCTCTAATCCTGGGTTTGTGTTTAGAAACAGATTCAGCCAAGCCTTTCTGGTTTTGTAGCCTTCAGAGAGAGAACTTTGAACTGTGGATTTTGTCAGAGAGTAGAAATGTGCAAGAAGAATGACCCCTGGATCACTCAGCTCAATCCGTCTACCACAAGCACTTCCGTCAGAAGCCTGTCTGCATGAGTGAGACATAGATCTTTGCCTATTTGTCAAACTCCATGGAAAAAACAGGACAATAAAACAATGCAATCTGATCATCCTTAAGGGAACTGAAACTTAGCTAATCTGGAAAACTATATAGATACTTGATCAGAAATACGGCTGAACATTTTTATAAAAAGGGTTCCATGATTGATAGTTTGTGCACTTTAATTATGTCTTTAGGACAAAGTCACTTATCTGTAGATGGAATAATCAAGAGGAATATTATAAAATATGACTAAAATTAAATCTGTTACTAAAATTAGGCCTCACTGGACTCAGTTGCATGTGCTTCTTTCATAAGAATATGTGCTACATTCTATCATGTATAAAAACTGAAGATGCCAAGAGAAGTATCGTTGTAAAATGTAAAACCAAGTATCATTGTTACTGACTCAGTCTTGTATATACTGAGAAAGCTCGGGCGTAGATGCTGACACCACCCTGATACATAAATGAAGAGTTTACCTCAGGGATGTGGTCGTACAGCAGAGATTATTGCAGCAGTTCTCAGCCTGTGAAGTGGGACCCCTTTGGGCTCATTGAAAACACAGATATTGTCATTACAAGTTATAACAGTAGCAAAATTACAGTTAGGAAGTAGCAACAAAAATAATTTTATATTGGGGAGGCACCACAACAGGAGGAACTGTATTAAAGCATTGGGAAGTTTGAGGACCACTGTCCTTGTGCAAGTTCTTTAGGTCCCCAAGGTTATAGCCCTTAAAGAACACTGTGTGATATAGTCCTCTCTCTTTTTCAATGCTCGGCATGAATCCAGATCACTAGGTGCCACCACAGGTGCAGAGAACCAAGCCACCCGCTCACAGACTTTCTAAAACTTCTAAACTTCTGAGACCAAATAAGCCTTTCTTTTTTTCCTAATCTGATTCTCTCAAAGTGATGAAGAGCTAATTAACATAACCTACATTGAAACCACAAGGCTATTTTGACCTTCTGTATGGCCATTTGAAGATGTTATTGTGTTTCTTTTCAGGAACCTTCTGTATCCCGTTTAGACTAAAAACATAAAGAAATCAGCTTAAGGTTTTTGCTCCTGGTTAGTGTCATTTGGTAGTCATTTTTCAAAAGCTTTCCTTCTTATATATTCCTAAGTGTCAAGGAAATTTATCTACAGGGACTCACCACCATACTTCTGCCAACACCACCCCATCTTGGCATTGAAACTATAACAAACAGGAAGGCCAGTTTCCACTTGTGAGTGTACTGTGCATGTTTCTTCACATATCTGACCCTTTAGGCTGTGTTCCCTGGCTTTGAGCACAGTATGGAATGCCATGGCCTGAGCAATATTCAGGCTGTCCTCGATAACCAAAGCTTAGCATTGGCTATTCTGTACACGGACTAGTTTTTATTATTATTATTTTAATAGAAATCACCAAATAACTTCAAAGGAATTCAGATGAAGACATATCCCTAGAGGGTTAGGACTCCCAAGGAAGGCACAAAACCACTAAGAGGAAACTGGCCATGGCCTCAGCTCAAGACAAAAAGGGTTGCAGACTCTTGCAAGGACAGAGTCAATTGTTAACTCTAGGTTGATACATATGCCTTTAATTCCCAGCACTCAGGAAGCAGAGGCAGTGGATCGATATGAGTTTACATAGCAAGTTCCAGGCCGGCCAGGCCTTAGTCATGAGACACTGTCTCAAAACAAAATTAAACAAAACACCCCAAGGAAAAAGCGTGGGCCCTCTCCAATCCTATCGGCATGTCCCTCCCTATAACTACACTGCAGACCGCTCGCTGCCTCTACATTTCTCTGCTGTCAATCTCCCTTCTCTCCTTCCTGACAGCTAAAGACCTCAAGCACTCTCAGTTTCTATTTCTTCCAGTCTAACCCCAACACAAGAACATTCCAGATTGTTTCCCTTTGGAATGCAAAGTACGAGGTCATCCTATTTCTTAATTTTCTGCTTTGAATTTTATGTTTTTATCATTCAAAATTCCTCCACATCTATTCTGAAATATCCTCTGAAGAGCAGCCACAATGGCCACCTCTTCTTCACACAACACTCCCTCTTAGTCACACTCACAAGCTAGCCCTTTCTCCTCTTCTAGGTTATTGCTTAAATGGCAATGTCTCCATGAGGTCCACACTGACGGGTCTGTGTTCAAATCTGCTCTGCTCCCAGCTCCACTATGTTCAGTCTTCTCTAACTGCTCAGTAATTTTAAGCAGCAATTGTTACTTTCCAGTGTGCTTTGTATTTAGTTGTTTGCATTTACCTATTATTCTCCTCAATGTGGTTTCCTCCTCCCTCCCCATCCAGTGCTGGAGAATTGGCTCACCAGGGGTAGAGGTTTGCTCTCCTTAATTGACTGCCTTGACTGCTCATCGTGGACATCTTGAATGCTGAGCATAGCTTTATAAATGTACTAAGGAGTAAGTGATTTGTACATCAAAGCGTGATAATGCTGTGTGGAAAGAGACTTCTATGGAGGGCTCAGAGCTGAAGATGCAGAGAGACCATTTGGGAGGCTCATGAGCTATGCTAGGTAGGAACTGAGGTAGGGGCGGTGGGAGAGGGTTGACTAGGAGGACAGATCCCAATACTCCCATTTCTGTCCCCGCCACTTCCGCTCACTGTTAACAATTACTTCACCCTCACTCTACCTAGCATGGCTCTTAAATCTTACTAATAGCATCACCTTAAAAGCCAGTTTAAATCTTAATATCCACAAGAAACCTTAACCAACCTTTTCCAAATGTTTTGCCACATCTTGTTTTCCTTTACATCATGCCTACCATCGTGTCTGAACGTAGGCATTCAGATCTTTAGCAATAACACATTGTGAGGCCCTTAAGCCCAGCGAATGTATTTTATTGATATTTACTTTTTGTAATTACACTGAGATTAATGTCTGATCAGGGAAAACAGCAAATCACTGACAATTACTTTAGGTAAAGTTCAAGACATTTCCTTTGAAAAATGGTGTAACTTTGCCAGGCTGTGGTGGTGCTTGCTTTTAATCCCAACACTCAGAGCAGAGACAGGCAAATCTCTGAGTTTGAGAGTAGCCTACTACAGAGTGAGCTCCAAGATAGTCAGGGCTACACAGAGAAACCCTGTCTTAAACACCCACCCCCTGGGGAAAAAAAAAGAAAGAAAAGAAACGAAGAGAGAGAAACAATGAGGCATCCTATTGTCTTGAATGGTTTAATTTAGTATGGCATATCAGGGGTTGAAAAACTCATTCTTGAGCAAGTCATGCAGTTTTTAAATTAAAAAAAAATTTTTAAAAAACACAAGTGGAGAAATACCATTTCTGTAACTGTAAAGATATCATATACATAAAAATCCAAGTATAACAGCTTTTGCAGCTTTTTAAAAACCAGATAAAGATTCAGGGTTCCAGGCTATCGCTCATGTCCTGTGTTTCCAGCCTTGAAGATTCGTTCATGGTCTTCACCTCCAGAGAAGATTCAACCAGCTGTACCATAAGCTTGTAGCACTGGGAAGCTGGCCAGAACTGCCCAAGAATGTCCCTCTTTGTCTCTTCCAGCTTGGATCTGTGGTTGTGTCTGCTCTGCTAGAGGAACCTAATAGACATGAGCAGCCCCCTTCCATGCAAAGTTTCTGTCCAGCGAGGCTATGTTTGGTCACAGGAATAAACGCTGGAGGAGATTCCCCCATGAGGGCCTCAGAGTTCTCTCCGCTGCAGGGCCCTGCAAGGGAGGATCAGATGGCTCTTGGCTGACTCAGAGCCCAGGCTCCATTAGACTTGCCTCTTCTAAATTTAGAGCACTTTAGTAAACAGCACCCTGAATCCGCTGTGTGCTTGCTGGGAAGGGCATGACCACGTCCTCCCAAATCTCACGCACGTATTTATAGCTTCTGGGCCTTCTTATCAAATTGTCATCAGCTTCACTCTTTACCTTAAACTTCAACCTTCAATCAGGTTGCGTTCAGTGCTGTCAAAAAGTTAAATCTGAAGAAAAAGACTCCGACTCAGAGCAGGATGGATAAAAAAAATAAATAACATTGAACTGATGATTCAGTTAGGCCTCTGAACGTGTCTGGAGATGTCTGCCAGGCTGCTGAGACTGATGACCCTGTGGTTGTCATGTGACACCTTCACCCATCCAAAGACCTAGTCAAACAAGAAGAGACAGTGTAAGCTCTGTAGATTTTCCTGAATAGTGTCTGCAGGAGCAATGATAGAGACGGGCGGACCCGTTTTATTGTTTGAAAGGGCCCTGACGGTGAATGAAGATGCTGTCTTTATTTATTCATTTATTTGTTTTGTTTCGTGCTCCCCTTTCTTTGGTCCAATAGAAACAAAATCTTCCTTTTCTTAGCCAGTACCTGATCTTTCAGTTTTGTTTACCTTCCCTAAAACAAAAACAAAAAAAAAAAAAACAAAGATCAGGACAGAGAGCACATTATGTGTGCAAAGCCCAGCCTGGGTTCAGAACGGGCACCTGTGTGAATCATGGGGTTGGTAGAGAAGATGTGGGGACTGGAGGTGGCGAGCAGCCACCAGAAGGTATCACCTGTGCTTCGTGGCTCATGGTCTGTAGTAACCCTTCCCCACCGTGGGGTCTGCTGGTACCCAGGAGGACGTGCAGAGCTCCATGGCATTCTGTCTCCCTCCTCTACTATTTTCAAGATCTGTTGGGTTTGGAGCTTATTTGCCTACTTGCAGCCATAGTCTATGTTATTAGTTTAACATATCAACCAAGCAGATTTATAGTGACAACTTTATAAAAAGAATCTCTAAGAGCAAGCCTGTAGTTGTGCTGTATTGTTAGTTAAATGTGAAGAGCTGAGAAAGCACGGGACAGGCCGAAGATGAGGGAAAATTCTGTCCAGCTTTGTATTTTGCCCTTTTTCATTTTCTCCTTTTGGTCACTACCAGAATTTGTGTGTTCTTGGTAAGCTCCGTCAGCCCTTCTTCAAAATAGGTAGAAAAATAAACTTCTGTGCATTTATACGTGAGCAATTCGATTGTAGGGAAAAGATCTCCCCTGCCATTTGTTTCAACATATAAATTATAGTTTCTTTCTTTACAAGAGGAACATAGTAGGTCTTTTTAAGTTAAAGTTATACAAAACGAAGTTTTTATGAATGGGCATCACTCTGTGGCAAGAGCCAGAAGATCTCGTTTAATGTCCCCCAGTACTGATTGGCTCTGTGACCTTGACCACTTTAGTCTGTTGAACTTTGTGTGCCTCTGTTTCCTTTTTATAAAACAAAGATAGCTAGACCCACTTCACAGACTCATCATGGTCACATGCGATCCCTCTGTGTTGCCAGGCTCCTCATTTGCCAGTGACTGGTCACGGTGTTCCAGGAAGACAGATGGGTTTGGTGCTGATGCTGCAGTCCATGCAGCTCGTGTGCTCTCCACTGCAGCTTTCTTCTGAGACTTCTACCCAGCTTTCGTTAAAATGCTACACAATGCTGGATGCTGTCGGACGTGCAGTAAAGGATATATTTATTTTCTAAACTACCATTGTTGCACATCTTAAGAATCTCATAATGATAGAAATATTTAAAAAATAAAATTTGGTTTCACAACTGCTTAGAAATACACTTGCTGTCTAATTTGAAGTGCAAATGGTTAGAGATAAGCTCAGAATCGTGAAGAGAGAAAGCAACAGTACAAGTGAAGTATCTGGACAAGGCACACTTTCAAGAGGGTATACTTGAGCAATCAATACATACACAAGAAATCTACTTAGCTTTTATTCAAACTCACGCGGTGACTATGTGATATCCCCATTGCCTGGAGTCTAACCTCACAGTCTTACTCAACTGACTAGCCTTAAAAGAACTGGTCCACAGGAATAAAGTGAGAAAAGATTAGCCACTTTTAATCTGAGAGTGTACAGGACCTTCGTGTAAACAACAATTTTACTAAGGAGAGGAGAGAAAAGCCTTTTTAAAAAAAAAAAAAAAATCCTACAAGATGAGGAAGAAAAAAAAAAAAGATTTGAATCCCTTGTCATGATCAAGCTTTATAGTATTTGATATTAAAAGACTCGTATTTAATGGCTTTTTTTTTTTTACAAAATTATTCATAGTACTTTATGTCTTTCAAATATGTGAGAATTATGAACAAAGGGACTAGTTTAAATAACTCGGCATCTTTACTGGACAGTATAAAGCAATGGCTGTGGATTCTCAGGCTTTCTAAGCAAAATGGAAGCAACATGCCTGTTGTTTTGTGGGTATGGATGCTGTCCAGGGGCTCAGCGTGCTGGAGGCTCTTCCACATTCCTCCGAAGTTGTTCCTATGCCCTGTGTCCAATACTTTGGCAGGATATTCCTTTGTGGCTACTTTTTTGGCATTCCCAAGCTATGCCACACTGATGAAGGGATAGAGTCTCTTTCCTTGTCAGCTTGGGTACTGAGGACATTTCATGATCTCCTTATGGAGATCTCTAGCCGCTGGCAGGCTTGCTTTCATTTGAATCCTTTCAACACTTGTCTAGAACAAGAACTATTTAGTCTTACATTAGATCCTGGGGTCTTAGATACCTCTTCTACCCATCTCAAGATACTGTGGAGACCAGGAGGTCTTGGAGTTTACCTAGTCACAAGGAAAATGGCCATTCTCATACTTGCATAGTTCAAGGGTGCTCCAAACACAGTCTAATCTATTCTCCCAGAACTGTCCTGAAGTCTTACAGTCTACGATAACATGGTCCATCCAGCCATGATATCACTGAGGAAAATTAGAAGCTCTGGAATATTCCTTGCAACTAAATCTAAAACTGAGCACTTACAAACTCTGCATTCTCTGTCATCCACTGGTCACTGTAGTCAGGCCATTCAGTCAGGGGGCATTGTGAAGCTTTACCTAAGTCCAGACTTGCTTACTGCCTTGGAACACACCCCTACCCTCTATCCAGATTGTCACTGCCTTTGTTCAGACTCTTTCATCTCTCCTGAATTATGGAGCACCTTCTATCTTCCCTCCTTGCTTTCAGTCCCTCCCACCCTGTCCAATCTTTAGTGTGACAAGCTGACCCGTGTAAATCAAAACTGATGTTTTTACTCCCTTGCGTTCCATCCTTTCATAACTCTCCACTGCCTCAGGAAAAAGTTCAAACTCATCGGCGCAGAGAGAAGACAATTTGTTTGTGACTGGCTGTGTGCTATCTTTTGCCTCCAAGCCACCATGCTTCCTCAAGTCTTCGGGCTTGGTGATGCCCTTTTGCCTAGAGCAGCCTCTAATTTCACACCCTCTTGTCTAAGCCCAACGTGGATGCTGCCTCCCCTTAGAAGCAATCTGAAAGCAAATCCATGGTTCTCAATTTAGCAATAAAAATACTTACTGGACCCACAAAATATCTAAAAGTGGTAGTATTAAGGAAAGTCAAAGTCACGCCCATGATAGCACACACCAGATGCATGCAGACTGATTGCTAGTGTCAAATTCAGTAAACTACACAGGGTGAGGAGGATACTGAACTGAATCTTAACCACTGGGCCAGCATCAGATATGCAACCATGGGTGTCCATTCACACCCACAAATCATGAGACACATTGCTTCCATTTTGCTTAGAAAGTCTGAGAGTACACACCATTGCTTTATATTGCCAGTAAAGATGGCATGTTATTTAAACTAGACCCTTTGCTCACAAGTCTTATATATTTGAAAGAAAGGATGTAATATGGGTAACTGTGTAAAAAAAACAAACAAACAAACAAGAAAACCAATTAGTATGGGTCCTTTCTGTCAGATACTACAAAACTTGATCATGACAAGGAATTCAAATCTTTTTTTTTTTTTTTTATCTCCCTCATCTTGTAGGACCTTTGTGCAAACATTTTGGTCTCCCCTATCCTACCCAGTAACTCCGACCTGCAGCCTGAGATAATCAGAAGACAAAAGAACTCCAGAAGAGGCAGCCACAAACCACATAAAAATAAAAGATGGGAAACAAAGCAGGGAAAGAAAAAAGAGTTTGGGGTTGAGGAAAGCTGAGTTCTGGTCCTGCTATCTTCACTTGGTATTTTACATTGATGTAAAAGACTGCATGCTGCCACAGATTCCCACATTGTGCTTAGCGTGAACTTGGAGCACCCAGCATTGTTGAAAGGTCAGTGCAGGGGGAGAGCAGGTAAATATAGCTCTCTCAATATATGCAGATTATTTTTAGGATCTTTCCATTTAACTATTGTTTTCAGTCGCTGCTAGTCCTGTGTGTGTGTGTGTGCACGCGCGTGCGCATGAGTGTGCCTGTCTATGTTGATGTGTATTTACTCAGCAAAACTGTCTTTCTGGAAAAAAAAAAAAAAAAAAAAAAAAAACCAGCCAACCTACAACACCCAGGAGCTGGGGTTCTTCCAAGAGAGAATACTACTGAAGTGAACCCTGACTGGCCTTGGATTTGTGCAGCTGTCCGAGGCTCAATGGCCACCGTAACACAGACAACAGGGTCATTTCCAACTACAACAGGTGTCCCTGATTTTAAGTCTTTCTTAAATTTCAGCAGAGACTGCAGTATGATCATGGAAAAAAAGTTGGAGGAGATGAAGGAAGATGGGGGTGTGGAGTGAGTGGCATGCCCTGGACATCTCCAGCTGGTCGGTGTGTTTTCGATGGCAAGGAGCTCTGCTGGGCAAGACCAACATGACAGAGATGGACTGATTCTGTTTTCAACTGTCACCAGTCACCAAATGACTTCTCTTGTTTTGCTGGGTAGTGACAGGCCACCAAGCACACTAAACTATCTATACCAAAGATAGCCTAACTGTTAACAACAAAATCAGCCTTGCCAGGGATCTGAAGAAACATACTGCAGTCTCATAGGAGAAATCCACCGGTCGAATGGAAGGTGTATTATATTCATCTGTAGATTCTGAGACCTGAGTAGATTCTAGGTATGGAAAACACTTTCATGAAAGACTGTTAAATTAATTGGATTAGAAGGATCTGCGACTTGTTCAAGTACAACCTTTAATAGACAAATGAAGAGTTTAGTATCTTCAATTACATATTAGCAGGAGCGTGCTAGGTGGCATCTTGTCCCAGAGACAATTCTGCCTGGAAAAGCAGACTAAGTCCTTAAACCTCTGAAAAGCAAATGTTCACTATATTGTACTGATTTTCTGATCTCAGTATGCCATCTTTCTCTGTCATGCTAACCAATGCCTCAGTGTAGATATTACATAGATATACATATACACAGATATATACATATACACAGATATATACATATACACAGATATATACATATACACAAATATATACAGCAAATTAAAAAGTACCCTTGGGGCTGAAGAGATGGCTCAGCAGATATGAACACATAACCGCTCTTGCAAAGAACAAGTTTGATTCCTAGCACCCAGGCTGGGTGGCTCACAAGCAGCTTCATGGGATCTGATGCCATCTTCTGGGCCCCCAGAACATCTGTATGCACACTCACATACGCCTGACCCAGACACACATAAACATACAATTGAAAATAAAATGTTTTCTTCGTTAAAAAAATCATCCTTTATGACCTTGGGACTTTATTCCTGTTAGGGCTAGCCAACATCTTTTATGGGTCAATGCACATCTGTTAAATATGCAAACATTCGTATTTCAGTAAGAGGATTCTAACTCCGCAGCTTGCCTTACACATCCTACTTCAAATGGTCCAAGTTTTCTTCAATTTACAGAAGTATAACTGACAAATTGGTCCGTACTTAAGATGTACCATGTGGTATTTTTATACACGTCTTTGACACCATTAGCACAATCAGCTATTAGCATATCCATGACTTACACACACACACACACACACATATCGTTTTGTAGTCAAAATTCAGGATCTACTCTACTCATAAATTTTATGCATACAGTTTCAGTGTTACTAATTGTGGAGACCATCTCTAGGAGGTTTTGCCTAGTTTCAAGGAAAACGGTTGTTACAGTATGCATAGCTCGTGACGATGCATACAGTTTAATCTCATCTCACAGCACTGTCCTAGAGTCTTGCAGTATACTGCCCATCAGCCATACATGTACGCTGGTATTCTGACTATGATCACCATGCTGACATTAGATGTATACAGTCTCATGTCACCCAGGCTAGGCCGGAGCTTGGTCATAGACACATAGACACACACACACACACACACACAAACACACACACACACACAAAGACCTTAAGCTTTTAATCCTCCTGCTCCTCCTTCCAAGTACTGTAGTCATGGGGGTGCACCAGTGTCCTTGGTTTTTGCCGTACCCAGGACTTTGTGCATGTTGAGCAAGCACTCTGCAACCTGAGCTATATCCCTAGTCCCAAAACTTCACACTTCTGGACCCACCCTTCATGTCCCAAGTCAACGTTCATGGTTCAGCTTGCCAGTCACTGAATGACTTACCTCGTCTCATTTTCTATGAATTCGCTCCGTAAGATTCCACACACAAGTGGGGCAGGTCATGGAGTGTTTGTGTTCATAAGCCTTGCTTGTTTTACTTATCACACACGTCCCGCCTAGCCATCTGTGCTATCACAATTGGCAGGATTTCCTTCATGTTACGGTCGAATAGTATTTCATTGTATTTAATGCCACCACAAGTTGTAAATAACAAAATGGAGTTGTTGTTTCTACTTTACCTCTTTATTTACACATAGTATCATTTCTTCAAGGTCCTGATTTCACTTCCTTTGACTCTTGAGCAATATGCGCTGCTCAACTCTGTAGGCCTGATACAGGCAAACTCTTTTTTCTGTTTTATAACAATTTGAAAATCTCAAAATTCATGGCCTATAAGCTATGTGTGTTTATGAAATCATGACATACAGAAACTTTCCTACTTTTCCGTGATTGTACAAATATAGGTAGTTTGTACTGTTTTACAACTTGTTACTATAAACACATAGATCTGCTATAAATATATTTTATCAAAATTTTTGTGCACAGCCGAGTGTATGCAGTGTCCTTGACAGTTGAAAAAATGTGAACAAATGTACTGACTCAGCAATTACTGATACTGTGAGCATTCACTGTTCTATATGATACACCACTGTAGTGATTTCTTAGTCCACAGTTTCTTGGCTCCATAAGTTTTGGTAAAGTATTCTGTGGCAGGGAATGTTTTCAGAAGAGCCTTTTCCTGATGCACAATGAGAAAAGAAGGGATCCAAGAAGAAGCAAGCGCAATAGATAGACCACAAAATCATGCCCCCAGTGACGTACTCCCTCCAAGGACTTCCCACATCCTACCTTTAACCACTTCCCAATAAAGCCACCAAGCTATGAATCCATCAAAGACTTAATCAATTTAGGTATGAACCCTCATTATAAAATCATCTCTAGAAACATCATTACAGACCCATTAGTCTCATACGCATCTCTTAGTCCACTGGAGTTGACAATGAAGAGGAGCCATGGTGACAGAAATGTCCCCCTGATGTGGTCATCATCAGGAACTGATCTCTGCTGTTTATAACATCTCAGCAACGTTGTTAAACAAGTAGAGTAGGCCACTGTTTTCTGGCAAAGTGGGTACGTGTTCCCTTGATTAAGTTTACCCCCCTCATCTAGGACTATATTTACCATCCTAAGAGGAAGCTAAGAATGAGTTTAGTGGAATTTCTCAAATTCAAAGAGACAGCTGGAGCACAGTTCCTCTAGGAACAAAAATGAATATGTGACCCAGCTCCAAGCCATAGAATGGGAGGTAGAGTGTTGCATAGCAAGATCATGGGTGCTAGACTCAAACCATGTGCTGTGTTAGAATCCAGAGTCCCTACATACTTACCATGTGACCTGGGCATGATTAACCTTCCAGACGTCTGTTTACTCTTGTGCAAGGTGAGTTATAGTAATCCCTCCACTTGGGATTTTATAAGAATAAAAATATCAACAAGAAAGAGAATCAGTAATGGATACTTCTGTTCCCTAGATTTGCCCTTCAATCTTGCATGTTTGAGGGAAAGACACTACAAAAGTCTGTAAGATCTATCTGAATGAAATGTCTTACAGACACTGAAAAATACCATCTTCATGAGAATTCTCCATATGTTCAGAAAAGATACTTTCCATTACCTTCCATTCTCTTGCTGTGTCTAGGCCTCGCCAGTCTCACCCCACCCACTTTATGTTCTCAAACATGCTGTAGGAATCATTGCTTTTGTCCTGTGGTTTTTTTGTTTTGTTTTTGTTTGCTCATTTGTGTTTTGGTTCTTTGGCATCCTGGGACTTTACAACTAACCAAGATAACTTTAAATATATTTAAAGACATAGAAATTTTAATGTTAGGATAAAAATATCCTTCATGAGATGTTACTGGAAAAGTACAGTAGAAAAATTTTAAATTTAAAAGTTTTAAACACAGATAATTTTGATTTTTTTAATTGAAGAGAGAAGGGAAAATGGGCACAATATTATAAATAAGTCTTTCGGGAATTACTTGCCTTTTCCAGATGTCTTCAAGGACTTTGTATTTGCTGTCAGTTCCAAACAATTTGCTAAAGTTGACAGCTGTAGAACAATTAACATTGGGCTATTTTCACTTCAGATCAAATCCCCCAGACTGTCTAAAGCAATTAGAACGTTCAACCCTCCTATACCAAATGCCAGTTGGGTCTAGTGGCACAGGCCTGTAATCCCAACCCTTTTAGAGGCTGTACTGGTAAGTACTAGTTTGATACAACCTAGAGTCACCTGGGATGTGAAAACCTCAACTGAAAAATTGGCTAGGACAGACTAGCCTTTGGCCATGTCTGTGAGAGACTATTTTGACCGATACAGGAAGACTCAACTCTCTGTAGGTGGCGTCATCCCTTTGCAAGTGGTCCTCGGTTGTGTAAGAAAGAGACCTGAACACAGCCAGAGAGAGCACTGTCACCAATAGGCAGCATTCTACCATGGTTCCTTAACTCAGTCACTGCTGGAGTTACTGCCTGCCTGCCTTCAGTGATGGTTTGTGACCTGGAAGCATAAGATGAAACAAACTCTCCCCTTTTGCAAGTGGCTTTTGCTCAGTGTTTATCACAACATAAAGCAAACTAGAACAGAAGCTGGTGCAGGAGGATGGCAAAGTCAAGGACTGCCAAGGCCTCCGAGTGAGTTCAAGGTCAGGAAGAACATCTTAGCAAGATCATGTGTTAAAAGAAAAGAGGGGCCAAGAATTGGGCCAGTGGTAGAGCATTTTGCCTACCTCATACTTTCTGTGAGGCTCTGGATACAATTCCTACCACAGGAAAGGAAAACTGTGTAAAAAAAGACTTTTGCTTTTTTTTTTTCCCCTATTGCAAATTAATTTTTGTTTTAAGTCCTCATTAAAATAGTTGAAACCTTAATTGGAGTGAGCTTTATCCCCCTTTATTCCCAGCTGGCATCTGCTTCACCCTGGCCAGTACCCCATTCCCAGAGATTAGTCACTGTTTTTAATGGAACTTAAAATATCAGGAGAAATGAACATTTGTTAGTATTTCAGAGACATCACTGATGTTGAAAGCTGATTAAATAGGATCCCGGACCAAACTCACCTGGATTCACCCTGAGGGATCAGCACTGGCCTTTTGCTTGGTGGTATTAAGTCCTAAAACTTCTACCTTCCTGTTGACTTAAAGTCATCCAGACTCAGCTAGAGGATTTATTGTCCAATGCAGACAGAATCCTCTTTACCTAGAAAGGGTGGTCACACCAGGTCATGCTGGATGGAACCAAGTAAGCACATTAAAGCCTAGGCTGGCAGCTGTCTTTGCCTATTAAGTAGTCTTTCTGCCCTACAGCAAATGGTGGGGACAGTCACCTAGTCAGGGTGGAAACCACGGCACACTCAAAAGTTCACTTTGACTTTAAACATTGTGTACATGTGTGTGCATGTACATACTAACACATACTAATCACTAACACTTCCGTACTTTTTAGTTTCTACGCTGGTCTGGCAAGCGTCTTCTCAGGGCTACCCACTTCAGTGCTCGGCACACAGTGAGTGACACAGTGACTTGTTTGTGGCATCGTTTGCATAAAAGGTGAGTAGTCACAGAAAACCTGTCACAGAAAAGATGCAAGCCACATCAACTTTGTTTTGTTTTCATGTTGTTTCTTTGAACAGGTTCTCATGTAGCACAAGCTGGTCTAGAACTCTTTTATGTATTCAGCCCTCAGTTCATCCCTTGACTGGGAGAGTCTCAGATAGAACTGCAGGAGAAAGCCAGGGGCACGCAGTTAAAGAGGTGGCAACTTTGCATAGACTCCTGACCTTGGTGCTGCAGCGAGGCATGGATCCAATCCCAAATATAGACCTCACAGTGACAGTCGGAATTTGCATCTTGGTGCCTGGCAACACTTGCTGTTTCCATTATAGTGGTCACTGGTCCTTAACTTTGCAATTACCTTTATTTGAATACCTATAGAGTAAGTGGGAGATGCCCAGTGTTTTGTTTGTAATTATTATAACCTCTCTGAAACACAAGGTAAATTCTTTGTAACAAAAGAAAAAAATTGGAAAGGGCTAAATAACTAACTGGGGCTTGCTTGTAGCTGCGGAAAGGCCTTCTTTTCAACTAAAAGAAAACTATTGACTTGCCTTGCACAGGGACCCAAGCCATAGCACTAGCTGCACAAGAGGCTATGGCGGGAGGATCACTTGAACAAGGAGTTGCAAGCCTGCTTTAACAGTACACTGATACTTCATCCCTTAAAATAAAAAATGGCACCCCATTTTTGTGGGGCTAGGTCATGTATGTCTGTGTACGTGCAGGTGGATGTGAAGGCCAGGGTATTCTTTCTCAGGTGCCCATCCTGTTTTGTTGAGACAGTGTCTCTCACTGGCCTGGAATACACTGAATAGTCTAGATTGGCCCGTGAGTCCTAGGGAATCTATTTCTACATCCCCAGCAGTGGGGTGACAAGGGCCTGCCTCCACTCCTGGCTTTTTTGAATGGGTTCTAGGTCTTCTCCAGCTGCTCTGGAAAGCACCTTAATATCCTCGGCTTTATTTTTATGTTTATGTACGTGGAGAAAACATTAGGAAAATATTTTAAATCAATTAGTTCTGAATAATTCAATAAAAATCAAGCAATGCTTCTATACTAAAAAATGTAAAGGAGGATGAAATAAAACTTAAAAGTTTTAAGAGAGTTGAGATGTATAGAATAGTCACAGATCAGCAAATATAATATCATTAAGATTTCAATTATTAGGGCTGGAGAAATGACTCAACAGTTAGGAGCACTGGCTGCTCTCTCAAAGGACCAGGGTTCAATTCCTGCACCTACAAGGCAGCTCATAACTGTCCGTAACTCCAGCTTCAGATGATCTGACACCCTCACACAGACATACATGTAGGTGGAACACGAATGAGCAAAAAATAAAAAAAAAATTAAAAATATTTTAATTCTTTCTAAATTGGCCTATAGATGGAACACAATCATAATATAAACAGTAGGGTAGTTTTGTATAATTGATAATATTTTTCACACGTTGAAGGATTAGTGCATCCTGTGATTTAAAGAATTAGTGTGAAGCTTACAGATTAAGAAGGATGGGTTACCATATATTCAGAAAATAAAAGGAATGCTAAAGATCAGAAAAGCCAGTTAAATTAGAATAGTTGACTTTCTAAATAACAAAAAATAAATCTTTTTCACAAAAAACAGTAGAGCTAGATAATCTAAATTATATGTTAAAAACTGAAGCTCATCTTCTCCCTCCCAGCACTCTCAAAGGAGAAGCAGTGAGCGGTTAAACCCGCCATTGCGTCTGAGCCTCAGCAGACATGATCCTTTTTCTTCAGTAGTGGGTGGTCTGCTTCACACCGTGCTGCTCGAGAAGTAAATCTGCATCTTCAGCCAAGATGAGAAATCATTTTTATGCTCAAACCAAAATATTCTGGTGTGTGACCAAGCAAGCAGCTTCCAGATGTTATAGTAGAACTCAGAGGACACCGGATGGACACTAGCAAGTCACTAGAAGGCACATACGTCCTTGCCACTTGCATGGTTAATACTGAGCTCTTGCAGATGCTCATGGCTGCCCTTTGACATGAATACTTGTCAAAGTTGACACTGACACACACAGAATGGTTTCTAACCAGCCTGCCTGCTGGGTTGACTCATCAGGACCTGCAACCTGTCTTCTTTCTTAATAAACAATGTAGCATAACAGAGCTTTCTTTGATAAAAAAACAAAAAAAACAAGTGCACAAATATAAGAAACAATAGTTTTTTAACTTTGTAGTGCCTAGAATGCTTATAGTGGGAAAAAAAAAAAGTCCTGTTGCACCAAGTCATTTTTAATGTCTACATGACACTGATGCTGTGTGCACGACATTTAATCTTCAGAGTAGATCTCCTCTGAAATAGTGTCTTACTTCCCAGAATGCTAATATGATTGAGACAGTCTCCACACTCTGGGTAGTTTTCAAAATATTGTGCCCTGATACTAGTGCATTTTGTGGAGCAAGCATGTCACTGTTAAAATAGAGACTGTTTGTGCCAAGATTAATCTTAAGGAGTAATTGATACTTTAGCTATGGCAGTCACTAACTCTTCCTTTAGGAGAAACCATGTCTGCTGTATTAATAGAAGATGTAGAAGAATTTTGGTTCATATTAAATAATGTGGGAGGTTAGGATTATTAAAGCTAATCTACTGGCTGGTTTTGTGTGTCATCTTGACACAAGCTGGAGTTATCACAGAGAAATGAGCCTCTCTTAAGGAAATCCTCCATGAGATCCCAGCTGTAAGGCATTTTCTTTATTAATAATCAAGGATGGGAGGGCCCATTGTGGGTGTGCCATCCCTGGGCTGGTAGTCCTGGTTTCTAAAGAAAGCAAGCTGAGCAAGCCAGGGGAAGCAATCTAGTAATCAACACCCCTCATGGACTCTGCCTCAGCTCCTGCTTTCAAGTTCCTGCCTTGTGTGAGTAAGTTCCTGTCCTGACTTCCTTGGTGATGAACAGCAATGTGGAAGTATAAGCTGAATAACCCTTTCCTCCCAACTTGCTTCTTGGTCATGATGTTTTGTGCAGGAAAACCTGACTAAGACAACTAACATCTCAGAGTTTTCTGGGGATGAGTTATCCATCCTGTGGAACCTGAGACAATAAGGGTGAGGTTTCCATGAATTTGATAAATCGTAGAGACCTTCCTATTCTGACAATGACCTAGGCCCTAAAGGCCTAGTTTTAGGGATGAAATGGATAATGTGAAGCCAAGATTGGGCTTGATTCTTCCCAAAAGGAAAAGACAGAGATCCTGTTTCTCATTACTCAGGGGTTGGGGGTGATTAAAACCAAATAAATAATGATAAGATGCAGTCCTAAATCTAGTTTTGAATAGCAAGTAAGGAAGCCAAACTTATGTTGAAAATAAAATAAATTTTAATATCTGTTATGGTATGGCTATGAAACATCTCAAATCTCATGAGTTTAAATCTTGATTAGACCTGGTGTGTTGGGAAGTGATTGGGTCATAATGGTCCTGACTTAACATGATGAGCCTTGACAACTCATAATTTGCAGCGTGTGCGCAGCCTTAATCCAGCACTTGGAGGCAGGCAGAGATTTCGATTCGAGGCCAGCTGGTCTACAGAGTGAGCTCCGACAGCCCGGCTACATAGAAAACCGTCTCGAAAACCAAAAAAAAAAAAAAACAAACTCATAATTTGATGGCCTTATTGAGAGGTAGTAGATATACTCATATTATTATTTTTTAATATTAAAAAAAGATATTTTAGGAATCAGGAAAAACAAAGACAAAACAAAATAAAAAACAGTTGTTTAACTGGACCTACACCTTGATTTTAGACTTTCAGCTTTTAGAACTATGAGAAAATAAATTTTATTTGTTTCAGAAGCCATCTAGGAAAGACTAAAGACCTGTAAGTGACTTTTCTGGAGATGGCCCACCATTTTGCATGGCCTGTGATGGGTGAGCACTGAGGCAAGGTCCCAAGAGATTTTATTCCAGCATTGCTTCCTGCTACTGATATGCCTTTAATGTCATTATTAAATAGTCTAATGATTCCTGGGAATTAGCCCACCCTATTGGGCAGATTTTCTGTAGACCAACATAAAGATGTACTCCCATGTAGTGAAGCCCTGTAGACAAATTAAAGATTTCATAATTCCTAATAATGATTTTTATGGAATTTCTAAATTTATACAAGTAAATTCAAGCTCTCTATAGTATAAAAGCTGCAAATAGAGCTCTGTAAACTTTCATGTGTCATGGACTAATTGCACAAGGATAGAAACAGGCTTGGAACAGATTTAGGATCAGGGTAAACATTCTTTCCAGGTTATCTGTGAGACCACTATCTGGTGGTTTATGGCTAAAGGTCATAAACTGGGAATGGACAATTTATTGTAGGTACAAGGGCAGAAAATAAAATATTGGCTAGTTTATCTATATGAAACTTCAAAATTAATGAGATAGTGGGCAGATGTTTTGTCTCTTGACAAAACCATGCTAATTTATGCTATAAGAATTATTGTTCTAAACTTATAATGAACTTATGGGGGGTTAGTAACAGATAATGAATGTTTAGTCAGGTAGAAAGACATGTAAACAGATAATGAATGTTTGGTCTTAATGGAAAGACATGTCAACATTTCTGTTGTAACTATTTGTCATTTTATGACATGAACTATTATTGTCTTGAATTTGCTATGAACTTATGGAATGTAAAGATGCTTTAAAAAAAACACATGATCCATTTTCCTGAGAAAGTATAAATACTAAGAATGACAATAAAGAGGAGATTTAACCCTTCTCTGTTTAATCCAGTATGTCTGTGTCTCTATATGTGGCTGCAGCTTTCTTCAGCTTCATCTAGAATGTTTTGTCCTGCATGCATGAATAAAGGTTGGTTAGAGTTTGCTCTGAGGAGCTTTGTTCTATCCATCAAATATGTATATGTATGAGGCTGTTGGAGTTTACTCTATGGAGCTTTTGCTCCATCCATCAAATGTGTGTATGTGTGTGTTTAGTATGTATTGTTTGTATGTATGTATGTATGTATATGCATGTAAAGTGAAGGGAGCTTCTTTTTCTGATTCATCCTGAATAAGTGAGTTTTTCTTTCTGTGTGCTTGAGGTTCTTTTACTTTCTCTCTAGATCACAAAGAATTAATGAAATTCTGAGCCTCTTATCTAATTAGTTCTCTGAAAGAACAAAGGAGCCCGAATAATTTCTTTACTTAATCTGCTGCTGTTAAACAACAGATGTTAATCTCCAGAAGTCAGAGGCTTCTGGCCACAGAATAGAGAAGACTTAAGAAAGGTAAGTATTACCAAAAGTAAGCAACGTTTGCTCTTGCAAAACCAAGTTTTGCCCTCTTTACCTGCTGACATTGTCCATGCCTGCCTTCCAGAGAGAACTGGTGTGATGGCTAGCCTTCGGAGAGCTGTCTAAATCCCTGTGGTGTTTTCTTATTGCAGTCCCAGCAAAGTAATTTATCTTGGACGCTGTGTTTATTGGGTCTCATGTTCATAGTCCAACAAATCAAGGATAGAAAACTTACATCTGATGAAATATATATATAAATTTTTTTCTTACTGGTTTTTCCTAAACAGTATAGTATAAAAAATTATTTACATACCATTTACAATATATACTAGTTATGTAGGTAATCCAGAAGTGATTTGAAACATATGGGTGGATGTATTGTAGCTACTTTACAGAAGAAACTTGGACATCTACAGGTTTTGGTATATGAAGGATCCTCATAATCTATCCCCTACAGATCCTGCAGGGCAACTGTACTTCCTAAAGATACAACATAAAAATTTAATTAAGTAAACAACTTGGAATAGAGGAGAGACGGAACACCAATTAATGGGCTAATTTGATCTATATCTGCTTGTACATAAACAAGAAAATTTCACATAAAATTTTAAGATATCTTTTTTGTAACAAGGAAATATAATACTTGAATGTCTCAGAATTCGTTTCTAAAGTGACTTCAAATTCCATTGTTTTGATACATTTTTGTCTTAAAATCATTTGGAAGATCTTAATTTTTTTTATACGTACATGATTCTTAATTTCAATTAAGAAAAAAGAGCTGGCTATGGTGGTACACACCCACACACCTGTAGTCCTAGCACTCAAAAAAATGAGGCAGGGATTTCTGTGAGTTCAGGGGCAGCCTGGTCTACAAAATGAGTTCCAGGACAGCCAGAGCTACACAGAGAAACCCTATTTTGAAAGCCAAAGAGAGGGAAGGAGAGAGAGAGAGAGGAAAAGAGAGAGAGAGAGAGATCCATATACTCCATGAAGGAAAGTAGACTAGCTTCCTAGACAGCCAAGGAAGAAAGATGTGTCTTAGAATGATCTAGTGGGTATCGGTCTGCTTCCATATCTGTCCACATCCTCAGCTCCATGTGCACCCTAACCCTTGGCTATGGTTAAAGTGTTGTGTGCTGAGTCCCAGCTCATTAATAGTCACACAGAGGTGGGTCTTCATCTAAGAATCTGCTGATGAGGGCCAGAGGAGGCCCGTTGTCCTGAATCTGTCACATGTGAGTCACATCAGTTTTAGACAAAGTTCTACTAGTTAAGCAGCAGATAAATGTGGTTTCTATTGAGAGCCTGCAATTACAGTTTGGTGATGCAAAGTCTTTTTGTTTTAAGTGTCTGATGAGCTTAAAGTTGCCTGGTTCCTGCACTCAGAGTGGAGCTGGGCTTGTAGATCGCCAATCATCAGTCTGGCTTGTGTGTGCATTTCCGTGAAAAGGCAAAATGCACATCCCAGGGAAAAATCAAAATAAAGTAGACTCAGTTGTTTCTGCAAGTGAAACAAAGCAGCCTACATCAGAGGCACTGTGAGTTAGCAAACACTATCAAGAGAGAGCTGACCAATGGAGCCTCTTATGTAGAACATACATCAGAGACCTGACAAAGAAAAAAATAAAGAGACACTTCGAAGGCAGCAGAAACTTGAGATATGAACAACAGCACAGACTAGCAGGCCTTGGCTGCCATCTCTTAAGCTCCTATCGCATTCTCTAATCTTCTGCTTCGACAGCATCACTCTCCATGTGATTCATGAGCTAGATTCTCTCCATTTCTGATTTGGACTGGAAGGAAGGAGATTCAAGTGGAGGTTAGCAGGGATGTGAATTGCTTCTTAGCCTGTATGAAGCAGCTGTTGTCTCCAGAGGGAAAACTTCCGTTTGAAGATTTTTCTAGCAAGGCTTTTTTTGTTGTCTATTTCCTTTCGAACTTTCCAAATTTGAGTTTCATAAACATCTGGGTGCTTTTGCATTACTGCAGAGAATACCTACAATACTGATTTCATTTTTTAAATGTTTTGAAATCGTTTAGACAGAGCTCTCATCTGAGAAGCTCTGTGGAGAGGGAAATCCTGAGTTGGTAGGCTGTTTTATTCCTTCAAGGATGAAGTGGTAATCTTCAAGTGACTGTGGAAGCTGTGTGTGCCTCAACCTTCTCTACCAAAGATGAGAAGATGCCAGGGCCCTGCATCATTAGACTGCAAAGTTGTGTCATCTTCTGATGGTAAATCTCCAACCCAAATAAGACCAGTAAAGGAAAACACAACTCAATAATTATGGTATAAATTGCACACCTAGATTGGGCAGATTTACCACTACACTACTCTATTCCCCAGCTATGAGATCCCTTATAACTTGCGGTTTATCCAGGCCGAGTGCTTGTCCTCCCAGCTCCTGCTCCTCCTTCGTAGGCTTCCTACTCCTTCCTCCATTGTCTTCCTTCTGCTTCTACCTCTGCCTCTGCTTCTGTCTTTTATATCGAATTCCTCTCACTCTCTCCTCCCCTAAGCCTTTTTCTCCGCCTCCCCTTCTACTGCCCAATCACTGGCTCTAGCCTTTATTTTACAAGTTTTTATTGGACAGAAGGTTCACAAGCCCTCACCTGTGTACAGATTCAATCATCCTCTGCAGCCCCTCCCAGGAAAGTGAAACTAGGATCAAAATACAAGGCTGAGGCTATCTACAACATTCTGAATCCCTACAGTTCTGTTTGTGTTCCTTCTGACGCAGTGGCAGTCACAAGTCTGGGACCTAGAACTCAACTAGTATTAGGAACTTCCTCCACAGGTGTGATTTTTAATGAAAACTCACTCTCTGTTCTCCCTTGCAGGGGGGTTTCTGATTCGATGGATCACTTTCTTGCCTGGTACGAATATTGTTTTAATGCAAGTCAAATGTAAAGAACACTATTCTTTTTTTTCTTTTTTTAGATTCATGTTTTATTGAATATTTTACTTATATTTTAGATGTTATCCCTTTTCCCCATTTCCCCCCCAAACCCAGGACCCCCATCCCATCCCTCCTCCTCCTGTTTCTGTGAGGATGTGCCCCCACCCACCCACCCATTCCCTCCTCCCCACCCTCGAATTCCCCCGCACTGGAGCATCCAGCCTTCATGGGACCAAGGACTTCTTCTCCTACCTATGCCTGACAAGGCCATCCTCCCCTACATATACAGCTGGAGCCATGGGTCCCTCCCTATGTGCTCCCAGGCTGGTGAATTAGACCCTAGGAGCTCTGGTTGGTTGGTATTGTTGCTCTTCCCATGGAGCCGCAAACCCCTTCAGCTCCTTCAGTCTTCTCTCTCACTCCTCCGATGGGAACCCCTTGATTAGTTCAATGGTTAGCTGTGAGCATCTGTCCCTGTATATGTCAGGCTCTGGCAGATCTCTAAGGAGACAGCCGTATCAGGCTCCTGTCAGCATGCACTTCCTGGCATCCACATCAGTGTCTACCTTTGGTGACTGCACATGGGATGGATACCCAGGGTGGAGCAGTCTCCTGACAGCCCCTCCTTCAGTTTCTGTCCCACATTTTGTCTCTATATTTGCTCCTTCTAAGAAAGATCGAAGCACTCACATTTTGGTCTTCCTTCTTCATGAGCTTCACGTGGTCTGTGAGTTGTGTCTTGGGTATTTCGAGATTTTGGGCTAATATCCACTTATCAGTGAGTGCATAGGGTTACCTCACTCAGGATGATATTTTCCAGTCCATCCATTTGCCTAAGAATTTCATGAATTAATTGTTTTTAATAGCTGCATAATACTCCATTGTGTAAATGTACCACATTTTCTGTATCCATTCCTCTGTTGAAGGACATCTTAGTTCTTTCCAGCTCCTGGCTATTATAAATAAGGCTACTATGAACATAGTGGAGCATATGTACTTGTTATATGTTAGAGCACTTCTGGGTATAAGCCCAGGAGTGGTATAGCTGGGTCTTCAGGTAATGCTATGTCTAATTTTCTGTGGAACCTCCAGACTGATTTCCTGAGTGGTTGTATCAGCATGTAATCCCACCAACAATGGAGGAATGTTCCGCTTTCTCCATATCCTCGCCAGCATCTGCTATCACCTGAGTTTTTAATCTTAGCCATTCTGACTGGTCTGAGGTGGAATCTCAGGGTTGTTTTGATTTGCATTTCCCTGATAACTAAGGATGTTGAATATTTCTTTAGATGCTTCTCAGCCATCTGAGTTTCTTCAGTTGAGAATTCTTTGTTTAGGTCTGTAAAGCAAAGGACACTGTCAATAGGACAAAAACAGCAACCAACAGATTGGGAAAAGATCTTTACCAATCCTACATCTGATAGAAGGCTAATATCCAGTATATACAAAGAACTCAAGAAATTAGACTCCAGACAACCAAATAACCATATTAAAAAAGAACACTATTTTCAAAGTCTACCCAGACCCCTCTAGCAGCGTTGAGAATGCTTCTTCAGGTGGGTTAACATCTGCAAGTATCCAGTAGCACCATGCTCACACGTCTCTGAGAACACTCGCCACATCAGAAATGTCTCTCAGTCCTGGATTATAAACTACTGGGGGCAGGAAGCCGTGTGTGAGTCCTCTCTATAATGAACTAGAGAAAGGATCCCTGAACGTGTAGTTTTGAGTCCTCTCTACAAAATTGGGTCTTCAGTGTCCATAGGTTTTTCACCCAAAGATTCAACCAACCATGAATGAAAATATTGGTGTGGGTGGGGAGGGCATTCCATCTGTATGAGCACATGCTGACTCTTACACAATGCAGCCATGGCTCCTTTCATAGTACTCATAGTGTATGAGATATTTTAAAACACCCAGAAACGATTTAAAGAGTACAGACATGTAGGGTTTGTTCACAACAGCTTGCCAGCTTCCTAGATCATTTTATGTAAGGGTCTTATACATTGAAGGATTTGGGGGTGGGGGGAGTCTTAGAGCCAAATCCTTGCAGATCCTTGGGGCCATCAGAATTATGAGGACCCAGCGTTGCTCCTATTAATGAACAGATGATGTCGGATAATCCTCACTGAGCTGAACTGTCAGGGCTTCACAGAAGACAAAAACATCCTTGGGGCTCTCTATTACATGAAGATTGATCTGCAATCAAGGTGCTGAAGGAAGCTATGTAGAGTCAGTAACAATGACTGACATGTCTTTTGAGAAGTACTTTCCTAAGTAGTAACAGACATGGTGTCAGATAGGTGGTTGTCTGTGATTCATGAGCATTGAGGAAAGAGCAATGCCACAGTCCTTTAACTCTGAAAGCTACCATGCTTTTGTCAGAGCTGGAAGTATGACTGAAGAACTTATCCTGAATATCCCTTTTTTCTATTTCATAGAGTGAAGCAAGGATTAAAAGGGAGGAAATTAAAGCAGTTGTTCACTTAGTTGTCTTATCTTCGTAGCCAGGATTTTTTTTCTTGGCTCTGCTCGGCTTGATCACATTTATGAGTTATAGGGAAAAAAAGGCTTTGTCATGTTAGGAATAGTGCTCTGGTTTTGACCATGTGTTGTCTTAGCACTGTAGGGTCTTATTCAATAACTGCCTTTGCTGTCTGCTATGCACAAGAACTACTGGCGTTATAGCAATCACCCCTAACCATCTTTCTCCCAACTCTATTAGTAGTTTTATTCAGTATTATAATAAGCGTATCTAAAACTCACAAGTTCCTATGCTCTATCCCAGTTGGGGAAGGGTTAGAAGTATTGCAATATGACGCTTATTCAACACAACTAGGGGGTTTCTGGGATATAACATTCATGAATTTTAGTCATTGTTGATCTATTTCTTGTTTCCTTGTTTCTTACAGCTGATGGCTGTCTGTTAATATAACATAGGCAAGCCCACTTGTGATTGAAGTGTGGCTATTATCTGTCAGGAATGTCAGGGCTTAAACGTTGATGTATCATATCCTGAGCCTTTATTTCTAGACCAGTGGGTGGAAGAATAGAAAGAATTGAGGAAATGCACCTTCCTCTGTTTCAGGGAAGGAAGAGGATTATGAGCCTATATTATTGCCATTAGGTATGAGGTAAGATATGGGTGTTTGCACTGAGAGAGCTTGTGTCTGAGGAATCCTACTGGAACATGTGTTCTGTGAAGGGATCCAGGAGGAGCTTTTAAAAGCTAGTTTTCCAATGTCATCACACTCCTAAAAATCACCCTGATACTTAGAGGCAAGACAATACAATTCCATCATGAGAACATACAGCCTGGTTTCCTTCAGCTGTCACTTCTTATGCCATTCCACTGCCTTAGGAGAGATGTGATCCAGGGTAAGAATTCCCTTGTTAATAAGCACATTATAGACAAGATCAAAAACAGCCAGTAGAGAAGATATCTTTGTGGTTTAAGGGAGAGAGATGATGCTGAGTGAATTGAAATAAAGATATACAATTGTTTTTGAGAGAGAGAGAGAGAGAGAGAGAAGAGAGAGAGAGAGAAGAGAACTCTATAGTGTAGACTGCCTCAAACTTGCTGTGTAGCCAAAGGTGACCTTGAACTTCTGACTATCCTACATCCACCTCCCAAGTATTAGGATTACAGGTGCTCATACCACCATTCTTGATTTATGCAATGCTAGGGACTGAACCTAGGGTTTCCCACAGGCACTATACCAACAGAGTCTCATCTCCAGCCCTGCAAGTGCATTTGTCTGCTCCCTTGCTGAGGTGGGAAGGTGTCCTTGCCCTTAGAACAGCTCTTGCATTTGCCTTTGCTGGTGAGAGTGAAGTCTCTAGCATGGGTCCTGGGTAAACATAGCCAGACATCCTTCTATAGGAAGAAACACCAGCTGAAGAACAAAGAGACAATAAAGGGCCATCCAGCTGCTCCGAGGGGTGTTCTGGAACGCAAACAGCTGCTTCCGGAAGTGTTATTCCCACCTTTCACAGCCTCTCAGCGGAAATGCTTACTGGCTCAGTCAGAATAGAAGATCTTTCCAATTAGGCAAGTTGATGTAAAGACACAAGGTGGGAGTTGGCACAGCTTCCTGAAGGAGCCCACCTCAGTTGGCAGCTGAGTTCATCTGACTGCAAGGATACCCTAGTGTGGTGCTCTTGTCACAGATGTGGGACCAGGTGCCTGGGATTGGTCTGTTCATTTATTCTGAATTATGTCATTTCTGGTTCTGGTTTCTTTTCCAAACTAGTACTGATAGAGGGCATAAATACTCCCAGGCAGGGGTGTGTTGGGTGTGGGAAGGTATGTTCCCTACATACAGACTCATATGCCTTTGAACTTGAGAGTGGGCAAGGTGGAGAAAGGAAGAAACAAAGACTCTCCTCCCTGGCTATGGTTGCAACTGCCTGACTCCAGTGGGTGGTTTTCTTTGTTCACATTATATTCTATGAATCCTGCCTATGTCTTAATCCCTCCCTAAAAGACAACACACCCTGTCAGATTAGACCTACCTAAAAAACCTCATTTAATTTAATTACTTAACTCTTTAGAGATCTTTTGTCTAGAGCCACATCTAAGGATAGGACTTTGAGGTATTCATTTTGAGGTTATGACATTTCTGAATATATGTGCTTCCAACACTGGTCAGATACAAGGAACAAGGGCCAGCCTGTGAGATGTCTGCATAGGTAAAAGGGCTTGCAGCACACGAACTGACTCCTGAACAATTGTTCTTTGACCTGCACACCTGCAATGTCAAGTATGTTCCCACTCTCTTGTGCATACACACACACACACACACACAAAACTTAAAGGTAAATACATATCAAGAAGCCATAGAAAGATCAAGAAAAAAATGAAAGTTGAGTTTTATGAGGTGGACTCAGTTTAAGGGACAACTTGGTTTAGAAAGCTTTACTCTGTCCATCACTTGATGGAGGGCCTAAAATAAAAAGTGAGTCTTATAAAAGGGACGCAGGTTAAAGAACAGGGCGGTGTAAAGAGCTGTTTTCTCCGTCCATCACCTGCCTACCAGGTCTCAGCCAATGCATCTTGCCAAGGCCAGTGACTCAGCAGAGCATCCAGCCAACAGCTCCTGAATGACAGCCTCCAAGCGGGACCTGGGTCTGTCAGCTCTGAGAAACAGAGTAACCATAATGAGCCACTATGACTTGGCTCTTGCTGTTTCCCTCTGGAAATGCATGTCCACTACAGTGTGTTTTTACTGCAGACTCGTGCATTGCTTCAGTGTTATAAAACAGCGAGTAAGGGACTGTTGCCCAGGCCTTCCGCCCACATCATTCCCAAGCTGTTTTCTTTTCTGACACAGTGAGGAGGGCTGAATGGCTCCAAGCCCTGACAGTTGCAGCTTAGAGCAGGTACACAGAGGTGTGCTTGCTTTGCAGTATGTTTAAGCCAGAGCACACATTTTTCTTTTTCACCCAGAAATGAAATCAGCCTGAGTAGTAAAACCCTAAAGCAGCAAGTAATGGGTCCCAGTGCTTAACCCCTGCCACAGAGAAAGCTTGAAGCAACCTACCCAACCTCAGGGGATGGGGCGTGGGGGTAGGGGTGGGGATACCGGAAGCAGTTAATCTCCCTCATGGTTTGAAGAGCATGGGGTTGCCATTAGGTGGAGCTCAATGAAAGAGCAGAAGATGCGGGATTTTTTGTGGATTAGAAAGAGGTTTTCCTAGAAAACCTAGTCTATCGGAACAGTTAAAGGGACACAGTTAGGTCCTTGTGTGTGATTTCACAGAGTAAATTTTGTCACTCTGTGTTATAAGGCAAAGCTTTAAACATCGACTGTCAAGTGAAGCAAAACTTGGAAGTGTAGCAAGATACTTATTCTGCTACATTGTATTCACAGTGGAGCTCAATGATTAGGCAGTAGAAGAGGAGGGG
Source organism: Mastomys natalensis (assembly GCA_021653895.1). Taxonomy (NCBI): domain Eukaryota; kingdom Metazoa; phylum Chordata; class Mammalia; order Rodentia; family Muridae; genus Mastomys; species Mastomys natalensis. Next base: position 633,228 of record JAJTUV010000570.1, read on the forward strand.
AGCTGGGAGAGAAAGAGAGGAAGGGGAGGGAGAGAAATAGAGGAAGGGGAGGAGAAGGAGGAGGCTATCAGCCATGGAGAACCACTGATATGTCGAAAGCTGTCCTGGGTAGCAACTTCTATCAAAAGGTTTGATACTGGGTAACAACTCTAATTGTGTGGGCATCTTGTTGATTGAGCATTTTCAAATATATAAATCCTTTAGATATCATTAAGCTTTAAGAGTCTCATTTCTAGTGGGTACTGTGAGGATGGCAGATATTGTCTGGGGTTCAGCCGAGCTTTGTGGATGTGGTGTGGTGGATTGGCAGAGCCATCCCCCACACTGGCATCTTGTAGGTGCCAGGGCCTGTGCATCTAGCTAGCCAGAGCCCTGAGCAGAGGAACAAGGCAGCTGCCCGGGAACAAGCCAGACCCGGTGCTGATTTCTAAATATCATCCCTACATGGAAGTGTGAGTTATAAGGTCCTAGGAAGGGATAGGATAATCCATTAGGATGATCTAGTTTATTTTGTGTGAGAGTTCAGAGTACAGGCAAACTCAGCTCTCCACATAGTTCATGAAATGAGGTCTGTCTAGTTTGTTTCCTTGTTTCTGCTCTTCAATCATTCCCATCCTAAGGAAACATTTCACATACTGAAAATTTCTGCAACAATGATACACATGGCTCGGAAAAAGAAAGTCAAACTAATGTTAGTGGTGGAAGTCTATAGTCTGGATTTGTACAATAATGGAATGGTAGTTGAGCCTGGTTAGGGCACACAGCCTTGTTCTCTCTTACTCAATGGCTAGAATAAAATTGGAATATGTAGGCTGGAGCTAAAGGAATAGCTCAGAGGTAGAGTTCCTCACCTGGTATCCATGAAGACTACATTCCATCTACAGCACCACAGAGAGAGAGAGAGACAGAGAGACAGGGACAAAGAGACAGATAGAGAGAAACATAGACAGAGAGAGAGACAGAGAGACAGAGATGGTGCAGAAAGAGAGAGAGACAGATGGAGACAGACATGATAATTCAATGGTACAAGAAAAACATGTGTTGTTGGGAAAATGAGTCCTTCTGAATACATAAGAGGAAAAAATAATGATGAGTTTGCTAATGCCTAGCCAATAATATAATTTGTTTTATTATAATTATTTATATTACATTGAATGATAGTGGAAATTTATGGAGGACATTTTACTAAAGAAAAAGACTATATATTATGCCAAGACTATAATAGAGATCAAAACACCAGAGGTAAGAAAATTAAAATAAATCACTTACCACACTTATTTATAAACTTCATGAAATCATAGTAAGAGACGTTGTAAACAACGAAAAGACTGTGGAGTTAAAATCTGTATATATTTTTGTGAACTAGTTTGTATTGATGGGCTTTTGAAAAGAGTCATTTTTTTCTCCTTTTCTTTCAATACGTATTTCTTCATTTTGGTCTGCTATCACAGACTGTCTAAAGACTGTCTATTTAAAGAACAGTGACGTATTTCTTACAGTTCAGGAGGCTGGGAAGTTAAGGTAAAGAACATATATTTGACAGGATTCTCCTTATGGAGTCAGCTCACAGAAGGCAAAAGAGAAAGAGAAAACACATGTGAAAAGCACACAGGCTGGGACAAACACAGCGACGGCAGCCTACTTCCACATGAAAGCTAATTCACTCTACCAAGAAAGGAATTCATTCGATAGAGCAAAGACCTTGGTGTGTGAGCAACCTCTGACCGGCATGCATAGGGGATTGTATCTCTAGCATGTGAACTTTGGGTACAAGTGCCAACCAAAGCAATATGAATCTATACAACTGTTCAATCTATGCAGAGATCCCTTTGTCCTCTCCTTTCCATGTGGCAAGTGCTAATGAGTATATATGTTTTAATTAGAAGATACTCTGTTACTAAATTTACTCTAAACCTATAATATAGACCACTTACATATAAATGAACCTCTGTTATCTTACTACAGAGCTCAGAGTGGTCTATCTAAGATATATATGTGTGTGTGTGTATTTACATATATGTGTATATATACATATATATCTGTGTATATATATGTTCGGTGATGTTACCTATAATCCCAGCATTTGGGAGGCTGAGGCAGGAAGATTGTGAGTTCAAGACCACTCTGAGCTCTGTAGTAAGATAACAGAGGTTCATTTATATATAAGTGGTCTATATTATAGGTTTAGGGTAAATTTAGTAACAGAGTATTTTCTAATTAAAACATAACACAATACATATTTTGATATCAATAAATGGGTGTGAATGGGTACAATAGTCCACACAAAATCCTGCACTGCGGTGCTGTTCAGCCAATTATTCCATGTTTTCATACAAAGATGCTCCAAGTGACCACAGTCTCAGTTGGACTTAAGGAGCTAGAGGAACTCTAGGAAACAATTACCTGAGCTCCTCCACTGGGCCTCAGCCGATAACCGCACATCTGTCTGGCTTTGAGATGTTTACATCCAACACAAAGGTGGCAAGGAACCCAGTACCTATCAGTGAAGCTCAAGGAAGCGGTTATTCCTTCCAAAGAATAAGGAGATTTGAGAGACAGGAGACTTAGAACATGACATAGCATAAAGAAAGAGTATTGCATGGTTAGTCTGTGGTTCAGCATCAGATCTGACTTTAAACTCTTGAATGAGACCATACTGGCTTGGTTTCTATCCTTGTTTAACCACTTTCGAAAAGACAGGATGTAGGGTTGGGATTAGCTCAGTAACACTTGCTAGAACGCAAGGCCTGGGTTGGTTCAGCTCTGAAAAAAAAAAAAAAAAAGAAAGACGGATGAGAAGTCAGAACTAATGGGAAGAGAATGAGTGAGAGAAGAAAAGGCACACAATGAGTTAAAAACAAAAAGAAAAAAGAAAAAAATCAAAGCCCACAAGGCCTTCCTAGCTTGGACCACCAGAGGATGACCTGATGTTTGGTGAGACCAGGTGGATGTTGATAAATGTCTGAACTTAGTAAAGGGCAGTGCTACTAAGAATGGTGGCGCTGTAGCTTTGCATTTCTATCATGTTTTACCAGGCTCATTATCTCATTTGCTGTTCACTGCAGCCTGGTGAAGAATCAGGCTAATTATCAGCTGCCCTGTCTCAGAGATAAGCAAGGTGAGGCTGTGAATAGTTAAATGATTTTACAAAGGTCACAAGGAAGTTGTTAGTGTGGGGCCTGCGCTTAGTCTTTTGACTCTAAGTCTGCAAACCACTGAGCTAAATGTTCTTCCAATGTCTTGAGTTAGAGAAAGAGCTTCTGAAGAAGAGGACAATGGGATGTATTTAGCCCTGATGTTTGGGTCTTAGCACTATTGACCACGTGGGCCTGGACTTGTTCTTGCATAGCTGATCTTTGGTAGAATCTCTGGCCTCAGTCCACAGTATGGGCTGACTGAGTATGTCAGTAGCATACTTCAGGCTATGACATCTGGAAACAGCTCCAACCAAACCTTCCCTGAAAGATGTGGTTCCTCTGACTGAAACTTGGTGACTCGCTCTTTTTCCCATGGTTAGCACACAGAAGAGATCCTGTCAGTTCTTCTAGAGAGATAAGATGTATTTTTGGTGTTGTTTAGAGAAACTGCCCAAAGGATGAATTCAAACTGAAAGTGAAGGCCAAGGACGTTGCCCTGTTAGATTTGAAATGGTGCCTAATAAGACAGAGAAGAATCCTATGGTAACTGACCTCATGGTGGATGTGAATGTGGTGTGGGGTGGTTGATGGGGAGATTAAGAAAAGGCAGAGACAGAGAACGCCTGTGAGAAGCCGGAGTTTGAGAACCTTGAACTGAGTCTATTTCTATCCTAGCTACTAACCGAGTAGTAAGACCTTTGGCAGGTCACTATAGTTTTCTGGACATAGAGTCCTCATTCATAAAATGAGGAGGTTGGGATCTATTGCCAGTAGGTACCTCCCAACTGAAATATTTATATACACGTACGTGATTCCTATTGGAGAACCTTGGGACTATAAATCCCACATGTTCCTGAATCTAAGTCCAAACAACCTCAAATCAGATACACTAGTAGTTTTACAGCAAAAGGCACAGACAGAAAAAAGAAAGATTATTAGCATCCTTGCATCACGGGGTTGGATTTTGTTGATAAGTGAGGTGTTGCAAGGGTAAACAGAAAACCTTTTTGGCTTTCAGATTCTAGGCTTCAAATCTGTTGAAGTTGTGCTGTTATCGTTATTCAGTTTCACCATTAATAGTTGATTTACAAACACTAGTACTAAAACCTGAGGTTCATTAAACCAAGGGTACCCATTAGAACTCTCTGGAAGGTAGAGTTTCATTAACAAACAAAATATCTACTCCTAATATTTACTTCCTTGGTTCTTAAATGTTAAAGCTGCCACAGTTGACATCCTCTCAGATCTTGATTTTTTTTTTATCCTATATGCAAAAATTTGTGTACGGGAAGAGTGTGGGTGCATTTTGTGAAATCCTTTTTATTTCAGTATATATAACATATAACAAACTTCATGAGCTGTCACCTTGCATGTAGTCATGACATGTTAATCTATCAAGCTATATCTAACTCACGGGATTTGAATGAGTAAAAAGATGAGTTTTATGAGAGTCAAACCAACCTGTACTTTGGGGAAAGGAAAGGAAAAACAAGTCAGCAACTACTGTTCACAAGACAGTGCTGTAGGGCTGGCAGAAGCTCCTGGCTCCTGGCTAGCACACGTATCATTTGTTTGGAGGGAGTCTGACTCCTGTGCATCTCAGTTCTCAAAAGTGCTATAAATAGCTGCCAAGCCAGGCACTTTCCTCCACTCACTCAGCACTTCCTGTTGTCCACTAATCACGCTTGCGCAGAAGAACATGGTGCTAAATATGTCGAATAGGAAAGACGTGCCCACTGCAGTGAAAGGGTGATTGCTATTAGAGCCAAACCGTCCACTGGTGAAGAGCTGAGGCAGAAATATGCTTGCCTCACTCCTGTGTATAAAGCTGTGGATGAACCTTCAGATAGGTGAAGTCACAGGGAGGTCAAGAGATGGACTGGGTGAGGCACTAAGGAGGAGCAAAGGGAAGAGAAGAGTTGTGAAATGGGGTTGGTAATTGGTTGTAAAAATTGTCCATGCAATATCCAGCCACTTGATTGTCTATTTTGTGTTATTACATACTCAAAAACTGGTGCTATCTCCTTATTATAATAAATACCAAATACAGGGATAGGTATTGGGAGTATGATGAGAAACAAGACATTTGAAACATACAGCTTAGTGGTATTAACAGATAATGATCAAGTAAGGAAAGCCATCTAATTGATAAATGCTCCAAAAGGAATCAGCTACACATAACCTAGTATTTGCCCTGGTTAGTTTTCACTGTCAACTTGACAAACTGAGATCATCTGAGAGGAGAGAGCCTCGATTGAGAAATTGCCTAGATCAGATTGGCCTGTGAGATATGTGGGAGAGGATTGTCTTGATTATGAATCGAACCAAGAGGGCCAGCCCACTATGGGCAGTACCACAGGCTGATGGCCTGTGAGGCATAAGAAAATTAGAGACCAGAGAGTAGTCAGCAAACAGGGCTCCTGAAACAGCTCCTGCTCTCTGGTTCCTGCCTTGAATTCCTGCCCTAACTCACTCCATGATAAATCTGACCTGTAAACCAAAGAAACCTTTTCTACTGAAAGTTGCTTTTGATCAGAGTGTTTCATCACAGCAACAGGAAGAAAACCAGAAGAGCATTCAATCTGTGTCAAATGCTTTGAAGAGATTCTCAGTGAGGAACTTTCCAGGAGGTGAGAGACTGCAAACTGTACCAGAGAGGGGAAAGCTGCTGGGAGGAAGAGGAGGAAGAACATTTAGAAATATGGCAGGACCCAGGACTGCAGAGCCTGGTAGGTTCTAGATGTCTCTCACTTGTGGCAAAGGCTGACGTACTGAAGGTTTAAAACCAAGATCCAGGTCATTGGGTTGCTGGTTTTCAATGAACATGCTTGCTGACTTGTGAAATGGGGATTGGGAAGAGGCAAGAGTTTAAAATGGAAGGCTGATTTGGATGTGGCTATTCCGATAACTAAAGATGTGGTCTGCAATTCTGAAATACTCACAGTAAGCATCATTTGTGTAGGCTAAACCTTGGACCATTTCACCATCCTGGAAGCCATGGTTGTTATTAGCTGGGCATACCTCACTGCTAGCCTGCCATTTCTATACATTAAAAAAAAAAAAAAAAAAAAAAAAAAGAGTGTTCATTTTTCGGCTGGGATAGTTTTTAATATTCATATGTATATAGAAATCCATGAATGTCATTTTGCTAGAGATAATAGCATTCACAGTGACATCAGATAAATCCCACCTTAACTTAACCATATTGGACAGAATATTAAAGGCTGATATTATATTTCCTTCCGACCCTTATCCTAATGTAGAAAAATTCTAATCTCTTTCCTCATGCAGACATCTCTTGATGACTGTACTTATGTCTGCCTATCTTTTTTTTTTTTTTTGGCCAGGTTGAGATGAAGAATTAGCATTGTATGTAGAAAGCTATACATGGATACAATGTTTGTGTTTTTAGAGACAATTTTTACATTGTTTTGTCATATGTATTATTTTTAAATGTATCAATGTATCTATCAATCATTTGTTTCAAGTAGAAAAAACAAGAAATGAAAGGGACTTTAGATGTGCATCTATATGCATGTATGAAGCTTAGTTATCCTACTATTAAACATGTTAGGCTTCTCACGACTTTTCAAACATGTGTCATCCTGTTAAGACTACACGCCAAGGTCAGCTGAGTGGTTATAGTGTTCTCAGTATGAAATGAGGCCAGATAAATTTCTAAAAGTAGCAGTTTTAACAACAATGAACCTTTAGATAGCTTTGCATAGGGAGTAGCTATATTTCTGCTTTACTTAGGGTTTCTATTGTTGCCATGCCACACCCTGACCTAAAACAAGCTGGAGAGGAAAAGGTTTATTTGGATTACATGTTCACGTTGCAGTGCATCACTGAAGGAAGTCAGACAGGACCTCAAACAGGCAGGAACCTGGAGGCAGGAAATGATGCAGAGGCCATGGAAGGGTGCTGCTTACTGGCTTGCTCATCATGGCTTGCTCAGCCTGTTTTCTTATAGACCCCAGACCACCAGCCCAAGGATGACACCACCTACCATAGGCTGGGCCCTCCCCCATCGGTCACTAATTAGAAAATACCCTATAGTTATAGAGGCATTCCTCAATCAAGGTTCCCTTCGTGTGACTCTAGCTTGGGTCCAGCTGACATAAAACTAGTCAGCACAGTGGTAATTTTGTTTTAGTATCACGAATGAAACTGCAGTAATAGTCTTTGAGGACCACAGTCATCTATGTGGATCTATAGAACTGACTGTCAACACATGGTGGGTGATGTTTGAAGTGACTTCTAGTTGGACCCCCATCCATCTACCCTACTCTTCATGTTGTCAGTGGGCTGTGCTGGGTTATCACAGTACACACCCTGATCTGGTGCTCTCAGGCCAGTAGACACAATGACCAGGTATGGGTTCCTCCTTCACACTTTTCCTTGCCTACAGGGAGTAGAGGAACATCCATCGCTGTCATTCTCAGTGTAGGGATATGAAGCAGGAATCAATTTTTCTGAATGAGGAAACTTGGAACCAAAGATAGTTTTCATGACTAAGAAAAATAGTAAAAGCAAGTTAGCATTCAAACTCAGATCTCTGAATGTAAGTTAGTCTTTCTTTTTCTCACTCCTCTATCATTCTATGCAGTAAAAGAAAATATTAAAATGGTCCCCTAAATAGAGATTGGAGCCAGACAAAAGTGGGAGTCAGGGAGAAAGAAGCAAGTGATATATTAATTTTGAAAAGAGGAGTAACTGAAGCATGCACATCTAAAGGTTTAGGTGCCCTTCTTTGGGGAGGGGTGGTTGAATGACAGTTAAGGCAGCAACTTACACAGAAGAAATGATGTTGGCTATAAAGACACACAGATGAAAGCTCTATGGCAGTTATTGAAGTAAGCATAGTGACATGACACAGTAGAGTTATTTGATAGTTATAACAAGAGACTGGCAAAAGATATTTTTATACTGTTGAGACTATGTAAGACCATAAACTTGACTCTAAGAATTTTTAAGTAGGTTAAGAAAGGGTTATCAAGTTTTAGGTGACCCTAAAAAATCATTAGGAGACATAGAAATTAGCTTCCACATTCACAGAAGAGTAACTGAGACTCAGGGTAGACTGACCATGGGCAGGGCTTACAGAACATAGAGATGCTATTTAAACTCATGTCTGTCTGAGCCCAGTGTGCACATGCTTGCTCCCATATTAGCTGCCACAAGGTAAGAGCCCAAGGAGTTATTGCTTTCCTGACTGTGTATTGTTCAGTGTGCTAAAAACCTCTTTTTATTATTTGACGATCCTCCAAAATCTACACACACACACACACACACACACACACACCATGCTTCCTGTCCTGTGACTCAGGCAATCATCTCAACCTGCCAGTCTTGGCACATTTCTTCTGTTCATCTTCCCCATCCAATCTGTTTGCTCATCCTGGCCATCCTAATGGCACCTTCATTTCCACGGCATCTCCTTAGCTCCCTGCCTGAAGGAACCGCTCACTGCAAGGCCTTGCTGTTTCCAGCCTGCTAGTTTGAAGTAATCTCTAAAATAGCTTGCAATGACACCCACCTGCTGATACTTAACTTTTGTGGAAATCCATCCCTTTGAGTGTAAAGCACTATAGCAACCCACTTGAAATAATTAAAATAGGCTATGTGCAATGGAGGTGTCACTTCTAGAAAAAGACAGGACAAGACTGTGCTTTCTTACTTGCTCTGCTGGAGGCCAGATGCCATAGGAGGTCTTGCTCTATGGGAAAGTTCTGTGGCAAGGAGCTGAGGGAGGCCTCTAGCAAATGGCCACTGTCAAACGTGAGGTCCCCAAGCTGGTTTCAATCCTTGAGAAACTGAGTCCCACCAGTAGCTATACTCAAATCAAGCCCTTCAGAAACAAATACTTGTTGAAACTGCTACATTTTTTTTTTTCAGCAATAGATAACTTCTGGGAATATAGTTGTTTGTGTCATTTCCATTTCCAAAAGCCTTTAATGACTCTCATTTGCCTTTAGAAAATAGCTAAGCTCCTCAGCCTGACAGCGGGAACACTTTATCTTCTCATTCCAGCATGACAGTTAATAATTAATTAAGGATTATTTGATAGTTGAAGGCAGTAGTGTATAACTCAGATATCAACTGATGCCACATTGTCCTTAAGGGCTAACGAAAATTGGTATCAACATCCAATACACACTCTGTGGAAAATCTGACATCCTCCCAAGATATCTCTTTCCTGGTGGATTTAAATACTCAGACTCACATCTGGCATTATTCTGCTTCTGCTCAGTTAATTCAGCACTTGGATTCTCTCCCCCATGGATGTCACCGATTTTCAATCTGTCAACTAAATTGCTTTCACACACACACACACACACACACACACACACACACACACACACTATGCAATACTGCTGTATAACGGAATTTCAGAAATTTTTAAGGATTTCTTTTAATCGCAAATAACTTAAGTTGAATATTAGATGTTGCTATTAAGATATTCTGGAATGTGGGACACTATCATGTACATTTATTGTAGTTTACATTTGCATAAAGAAACACTAACAAGACATCATAATAAATTTTCTATAGAGAGGAGACCGAATTAAATGGGGAAAATGGACTATGACATCCTATTCCATTCTGGTATGTTGTTTTGACTTAGGAAAATGTATTCCCGCCCACACCCCCAGAGAGTAAACAGTAAAGCTTCTTAAAAGAAAATATTCTCAGATTAATTGGGAGCTTACTACTGGACTTACACACCAGTGACCAGTGACTGTGAATCCTCCCCACAGCACTCTTAGTCCTCCCCCACAGCAGTCTTAGTCTTCTCCACTGTATTTGTCCAGAACTGAGTTCTTTCTGGTTTCAAATCCAGACTCAATTCATTGTCATTATCAATTCAGTTAAAATCTCTCAATCTCTCTCTCTCTCTCTCTCTCTCTCTCTCTCTCTCTCTCTCTCTCTCTCTCTCTCAGCTAATCTTTATTTTTTTATTTATGTCTGTGAGTCTGTGTATGCTGGTGCATGCTGATGTCTGTGGAGGCCAGAAGAGGGCACTGGATTCACCTAATATGGATTCTGGGAAACAAACTTGGATCTTCTATAAGGGCAGCAAGTGTTCTTCACTGATAGGATAGCTCCCCAGACTAGTTAAATTCTCTTTCTTACCTATTTTGAATTCTGCTATACATCTACCCTTGCTCATTAAAGATTCACAGATGTGGTCTTGTAAAGGAAATACACAGAAAAAACTAAAAATGATGCTGTTTAGCTACTTGTTTCTGTTCTATCTTCCAATCCCCAGGACACAGGAGAAGAGGGGGCTCCTGGATAAAACAGACAAGGGAGTGAGCAAAAAACATCAGGCAAAGCTTTAAAAAAAAAAATCATCAAAGGAAAATCATGCTCAGTCACCTAGCTTTCCTTTAAGACCAACCTGACTGTACCCGATAGCCTTCTGACATCTTTATTAAGTGGGAAAGATAACCAAAATTAAATGACCTTTATTAGAACACATTATTTAAGTTACTTTCTTTCAATTCCATAGTGGAACTTTAAAACAATGCCAGATTTTTTTAATTTAAAAAAAATTTTAAGTTTTAGTAAAAAAACATTATGTATTGGTACTTCCTGCCAGCATATAAATAGTTAATAAACATATGAAAAGAAATACAATTTCTTATTCTTCGGGAAAGTATCAATTAAAAATCATGATTGTGCTAATACATTTACCATGACTAAAATGTGACAGACAGTGTTGATGAGGTTGTAGACAAAACGAGGTAGAATTATACATTGGTACAAGTACTCCAGGGACCATTTAGCATTCCGTTACAGCTGAGCCTCTACATCTCATGAACATCCTCTGACTCAGCTGTATTGTAACAAACTAATAGGTATGCATGCCCCAAAATCTGGAAGACTGCCAAAACGTCCATCCGTCGTAGAATAGGTAAATTGTAGACTGTATGCAATGGACTCTTATACAGAAACAACAACGAATGTACTAAGTAAAGAAGCCACACGAGAAGGAATTATATTATAATTCCATTTCCACAAAACAAAAATTTAGCAAACATCTAAGATCTGAGAAGAGTAAATACTGGTTGATTTGGGGAATGGATGGTATATGAGCTTACTCATTTCTCCAACAAATACCATAGAAAAGAAACGTCGGTAAGGAAGGGTATATTGTGGCTCGCAGTTATAGCCCATCAGGGCGGAAAGTCATGACATTAAGATAGGCTGTGTAAAGCCGGGCAGTGGTGGTGCACGCCTTTAATCCCAGCACTTGGGAGGCAGAGGCAGGCGGATTTCTGAGTTTGAGGCCAGCCTGGTCTACAGAGTGAGTTCCAGGACAGCCAGAGCTATACAGAGAAACCCTGTCTCAAAAAACGAAAAAAAAAAAAAAGATAGGCTGTGTAGTCACAGGTAGCATTGTGTGTGCAGTCAGGAGTCAGAAGCACATGAATTCTGATGCGCAGGCCTCTTCCTTCTCCCTCTGGAAATGCCTCTTCTCTGGAAATGCCTCCCAGGAAAGCCCTCAGATAGTCTCCTTGGTGAGTCTAGATACCATCAAGTTGACAGTTAAGACTAGCTATCAGATGGGGTGGGGCCAGAAGGAAGGGTTAAAAAGATTCCTGCACTCCTGATTATGTTGTTTCATATTGTAAACATTTGGCTTCATGAAAGTATCCTTACTCAGGAGATCTTTCAAACTGTATTTAAGATGTATGCATTTTTCTTTAGATGCATGCACATAGTAAATTATACTCCACTAAAACTCCTTAATACTTTATCAGCAAGCTTATTTTCACCATGTGTTATGATCTGACATTTGTGTCCCTCCAAAACTCACATTGAAATTTATTCCTCCATAAGGAGGGTAATAAGAGATGAAACCTCTGGAAGTGATTCTCTGTGAAGGTTCTTCCTTTATGGCCGCCATTAACAATGGCTTTAGAGAACTGCCAGTTCTCTGTCATGCTTGTAAAGACAGCATTTGTGCCCTTTTCACTTTCCTGCCATCTTGGAGACAAAGAATAACCAGCACAAGACACTGAATCTGTTAGTGCCAGGCAAGATGGCACCTGGAGGGGTAGTAGTGGCATGACTGTGAAAGCAGCAACCAACTGCTTTCTGGTTGGATTTGAGGCCGCTCCGTAGAAGGAATTCATGACTATACTATACATCTGGTTAAAAAAAAGACTATGAGGAGACCATATGCCCTAGGAGGGAATATACTATTGTTCTGCTCATATTGCAAACTCTCTTTCAAATATTTATGTTATTACCATAGATTTGTGTTACACTCAACCTTGATCAAAAAATTTCCTGTTTTTGCAATGAGCAACAGTTAATGCTGAGACCCATAACTGGCCAAAGTACTGAGAATAAATGACTGTTGAGTGCACAGTCCTAAATGGAATACCAATCTCAACCCCCACCTCACCCATCTAAGGCTGGGAGAATATCGTGGAAGACAGGACAGAAAGATTATAAAAGCCAGAGGATGCAGAAGAGTGCTATGAAATACTATTTTCTGGACGTGGCATGGCCATTCTACTCATGAACTCAGAGTAACTGTCAACATTTACAGAAGATCAAGCCAGTAAAAATTCCAGCATGGGAGGGATCTGTACTTTCTTTAGTTTGTTTACACCAGACTTTTCCTTATCTCTTTCAGTACAACCCTTGGCTTCAAGAATATATTTTCTGATGCTCTTTTTATCTCCCCAAACTGTATATTTGTATTTCTTTTTTTCATGCTTGCTCATTTTCATTGTAGACCCATACATGAGTGATTACTAACAACCACATGACAGAGTCAATATTAGGCTATCTTAAAATCTCCTCTGCTAACAAAATAGTTCAGAACTTTTCACTTTAGCCTTGGACAGATTCTTTGGACAAGCGCAAAATAACAGTCATGTTCTTTGGCAAATATGAAAAAAAATGGTCTCTAGCCCAGTTGCTAATACTGCTTCCCTGGGAAACGTCTTGAGTTGGGTGTGTATAGTCCGCATGCTCCAGCACTACTGCTGTCCAAACTCCTACTAGGACGGCCCATCAAGCCTGCTCACAGCATCCAATTGCTTTCCTAGTCCAAACTTCCAAAGTCATCCACATTGCTCCAAAAAAAATCCAACATGGCCAGATCTGTCACAGCAATAGCCTACCCTCTGGTGCCAGCTTCTGTCTTAGTTACCATTTTTATTGTAGTGATAAGACACCACAACAGAGGTAATTTATATAAAGGAATTAATTTGTAGGCATTTAATTTGGGCCTCACAGTCCCAGAGGATTTCGAGTCCATGACCATCATGGCAGGAAGCCTGGCAGCAGGTGGGCAGAGATGACACTGGAGCAATAACAGAAAGTTTACATCTTGATGCACAAGCCTGAGACAAAGAGTGAGCTAACTGCAAAGTAGAGGTCTTGACATCTCGAAGTCCACCCCCCAGTGACAGACCTCTTCCAACAAATCCACACCTCCTATCCCTTTCCAAACAGTTTTACCAACCAAGGAGCAAAGTATTCAAGCCTGTGAGGGCCATCTCACTCAAGCCTGTGAGGACCATCTCACTCAAGCCTGTGAGGGCCATCTCACTCAAGCCTGTGAGGGCTCTCTTGCTCAAGCCACCACAGCATCTCGCCTCCATCCCCCTACCTTCCACAGGTGGACATCTTCAAGCACTCTCTCTTCTCACGCCTCACCTTTTGTCTCAGCAGCTACTTACATACTGGGAGCACCTCTCCCTGTAGCAAACTCTCCTTCTGGGTATTGTCTGGTTTTTTTGTTTTTTGTTTTTTTGTATATTTTCTTTATTTACATTTTAAATGTTATCCCCTTTCCTGGTTCTCCCCACTTTGAAACCCCTTACCCTATCCCCCCCCTCCCCCTGCTTCAGTGAGGATGTTCTCCCACCCATTCGCCCATTCCCATCTCCCCACCCTCAAATTCCCCTACACTGGGGGATTGAGCCTTCACAGGACCAAGGGCCTCTCCCCCCATTGATGCCCAACAAGGCTATCCTCTGCTACACACGCAGCTTGAGCCATGGGTCTCTCCATGTGTACTCTTTGGTTGGTGGTTTAATCCCTGGGAGCTCGGGGAGGGGGCATCTGGTTGGTTGATATTATTGTTCTTCCTATGGGGTTGCAAACCTTTTCAGCTCCTTCAGTTCTTTCTCTAACTCCTCCATTGACGGGATCAAATACATAGACAAAGTAGGAGCAGAGACTGAAGGAAAGGCCATCCAGAGACTGCCCCACCTGGGGATCCATCCCATATACAGTCACCAAACCCACACACAATTCTGGGTATTGTCTGTTAATCCCTAAAATCAGTTAGTCCATGGGCTATAAGTCTCCAGTCTCAATGATGACACTCTGCCTTGTACTTCAGTTGTGTTTTTTCTTTTATCCTAATTATTACACTCTTATGAGAGACACAAACTTTTCTAATGTAAATGAACTTAGTCTGTCAGAGACACAGATTTGTTAAAAGTGTTAATATTGGAGCTGGGTCAGTGTTTCCATGGTAAGTGCTTGCCATTCAACAACAGGGACCTGAGTTTGAATACTCGAATCTATGTGAAGTTCAGTGCAGTAGCATGTGTATTCTAATCTCAGTAGTCAGGGGGCAAGATGGGAGGTTTAAGACAGAAGTTTGAAAGCTAGCTAGCTTGGCAAACACAGTGGTCAACAACAAAAGACCATGTTTCAAACAAGGTAGAAAGTAGCCATAACTAGGGTTACCCTCTGACTTCCATACACGCTTAGTTAGCAACATATGTCATCACTATTCATACATACGACTGTGTACACGTGCGCACACACGGACACACATGTATCGCATATTCACGCAGATTTTTGGAACGTTCATACCACTGTACCACCCCATGCACCACACACACAGAAAAATTTAACATGGGAATTTACTTAAAATCTCTACAGCTCAATATCCTCCTGCGTCATTGTGACAGGCAACAACTAAATAAATTGTGGATGATAATTACCATAGGGTGGAGCTCTAATCTAGAGAGCTGGTCAGAGAATGTACGTGTTGCTGTCTTTCTAAGTAGGGCAGGTGAATGTAGCAAGAGAGCAGCTGACTGTTCACCCCCTTTGGTCTCTATTCCCCGTTCTGGTCCCCTGGGTGTAACCAATGTAAAAGAAAGTCTTTGCAGTTATAGATAGACCAGGAGAACGGCCTCCAGGGAGGGCTCAGTTAACCTTCATTAGTCGCTAACTAGTGCTTGCAGGTTATTTCTAAATTAGGTTCCATGGACTAGCGGCTCTCAGTCTTTCCATGCAGAGTGACTGTTCTTGCTCCTGTGAGTAATCCCTTAGGAAGCTGCAGCCGTGATGATCCACACGGGGGTGAGAACTAATCTCAAGACCAGAGGGATTTTCAGGGTAATGGATTTTTTTTTAATGTCATTTTTCAGCTAGGGATATAAAGTAATGATGTAAGGTATCAGCAATTAAAAAGATCTTCCAAATTAGAATCAAACAAAATGCTTTCCAAAAAGAAAAAAAAAACAAAGTCAGGGTTTGTGGTATGGAGATCATGGCCGTCAGCCATCAGGCGTGAAAATGGAGGTAAACTGAGAGCTTCCTTCCCTGCTCCTCTCAGATTTCACTGCCTAGAAAAGCAAATGTCAGGCTTCTTGGTCCAGATGCAGCTTCTCTACTCACAGGACTGAACCTTTCAGGGAATCATTTCACCGTTGGGAGAGGTGGAGGATATGTGCACAGACATGTTTTGCTAAATTTGTAGAAAGACGCCTACCTCGATATCACACTCAATCTTCCTAGAGAACCATTTTAAAATATGAATTCAAGGGGCTGGAGAGATGGCTCGGCAGTTAAGAGTACTGGCTGCTCTTCCAGAGGACCTAGGTTCAATTCCGAGCACCATAGCTACTCACAACTGTTTGTAATTCCAGTTCCAGGGGATGTGATGTCCTCATGCAGACATATATGCAGGTAAAACCCCAATGCACGTAAAAATAAATGAGCCTTTATAAAGTATAAATTCAAAGTGTTTACATGTGCCTATCCTGCGATGGAGAAGTAGTGTATCTTGAAAGTTAAGGGTAAAAACTCAGATGATTTGTTGCAAAAATGCATCTATTTGGGCCATCAAGACAGCCTACTAGGTAAAAGCATTTGCCTCACAGCCCTGAAAACCTGAGTTTGGTCTCTGAAACCCATGGTAAAAGGAGAGAACAAATTAATTTCTAAATGTTGTCCTTTGACCTCCATGAATCTGCTATGGCACATACTTGAGAATCAGCACGCACATGTGAGCGCACATACACATTCTTAAAATTATACCTCTACAAATATTTGTTATAAGTATTTGTAACAATGAGAAGTTAGGGAAAAACTCTACATGCCTAACACTAGAAGACTGGCTAAGTCAGTTATTCCACAGGCATGTGCATGATACTGTGCAGTTCTACCAAGTGACACAGTAGCAAATGCACCTTTATGAAAGGGGACTCTAGGAGAATGACACAGGTCTAAAAGGTGGGGGAGGGCAACATAGAGTCATAGGATGTAGGTAACATGAAACCAGAAGGGGAGGAAAGAAGACCGTTGGAATGTGGAGGGAAGAAGGCAGCAGAGAGCAAATCAGAACAAAACATGATGTAGATAAAAGATCTCAATGAAATCTCTTTGAATGGTGATTAAAACAACAAGGAGAGAAAACACATCTACTGAATATTTATTACACATGACTATCTAAACGTAAGTCACGCCTCATTAAAATATAAACTTAGATAAAATGTGTATGATATGCGGGATCAGCGTTGTCTCTGCTGTGTGTGTGTGTGTGTGTGTGTGTGTGTGTGTGTGTCTCAAAATAGATCCATAAAGTAGATATTAATGATATCTCATTTTATAAATGGTATGTGCCAGAGGTCCCATAAATATTAGTCTCAGAGCCAAGAAGAGAGGAAGAAGGAAGAGGAAGAAGAGAGAGGATGAAGAAAGGGAAGGGAGAAAGGAGAGATGGAAGGAGAAGGGGAGGGATGAAGATGATGAGGAGGAGGAATTGAGTGAGAGGAAAAGGAGAAGACAGAGAGCATCAAGACTTGGAAGAACCTGGGGAGGATCCGTCGTGAGACATTAGGAACTCTCTGTGGTAACATGGAATCATGGGTATTGCCATTTCTTGTGTGGACTGAGACTGTATGACTCCAGGCCTGGAAATGTAGGAAAACCTTCACATCTGGTGAGCTCAGTGCAGTCACTCTGGCTTCACAGCTTCCTAGAGATGCACTGAACTATCTCATTTGTTGACTATTTAAGGAAGAGTGGGTCCATTGGAATGTGGGCTCCTTTGAGAGCCTTGAAGCCTTCCTCCTGCACACTCTGTCGGGTCTGCTTCTTCTGGTGATATTTTTCTCTTCTTATCATCTGAAATCTCCCTTCTTCCCTGTGATAGACCATCATTCCCCATGATAGACCATTCTTCCCTGTGATAGACCAGGTCACCTCTGAGTATTTCTCTGAGAAATTTCTCTATGTTAGGTTATTTAAGGTGGGGCAGCCCACCCTAAATGTAGCTGCCATGACTCACAGTCCTCTCTGAAAGGAGAAAGGAAACTAAACATTTATCCCAATTTATTGCTTACCCATTCCTGACCGGTTGCTATGTGACCAGTTGTCTATGTGACCATCATGGACCACATAACCAAACTGTGAGCCAAAATAAACTGTTGCCTCCTTAAGTTGCCTTTGTTGGGCAGTTTTCTAATGTAAAAAAAAAATGGCTATTTGTGATTATTATTTCAAGGAAAGAGAAGAAAACCACAGGAAGGCTTGGTTTGTGACAGCCCCCATGGCACCACATGAGAAGAGGTGCCCTGTATCTACTGCCTCCATTAACCTTGCTATAGTGGCTATTCCTGGATGTCAACTTGACAATATCTGGAATGAACTACAATCCAGAATTGAAAGGCTCACCTGTAATCCTGACCTTGAGGCTGGAAGATTCAAGTTTCTGACCTGGATCTTGGCATGAAGATCTTGAGGCATAGTGGCTATGAATCCCAGGAGATCAAGGCAAGGAGTTTCAAGGTCATCTGGGACAAAGCAGATCCAGGTGTGGTGATATCTGCCTTTAATCTGGGCCGCACCTTTTGCTGGAGATCTACATAAGGACATTGGAGGAAGGAAGATGCTCTCTTCTTCATCTGCTTGCCTTGTGGGACTGAGCAACTGCTAGATCCTTGGGCTTCTATTCACAGCTGTTGCTGACCATTGTTGGAAAGTTGGACTACACACTGTAAGTCATCAACAAATTCCCTTACTACACAGAGACTACCCATACGTTCTGTGACTCTAGAGAATCCTGACTAATAAATACACTTGCCATCCTGGGTTTTGCATACTGTGAAAAACTTGTACATGAAACTTTATGTTATTTGTGTTAATATTACAAAGTGTAACATTACACCACTGATACAACTCCAGAAATTCTTTACTTTCTTTATCACTTTCCTGTGATAGAATATTGTGATAACAAGTATAATCCTTTGGCTCAATCTTTTCTTTGATTCTCAAAGCTGTATATTTAAATAACTCTTGGTGTCTCAGATTGTATTTATTAACAGATAAAAAATACTAATTAGGCTCAGGTCTCCCTACAGTTCTGGGATTCTATCATGCCTATGAAAACCCAAACCCACTTATAAGTTAGTATTTACAATGCTTCATAGTTTCAATGTATTGAGTTTAGTTCAAGAAAGTAAGGGCTTGTGTCCAACAGAAGCAAAGCAAGTAGACATTCAAATACCAGCATAATGATCACCTGTCGCTGGAAAGTTCTGTGAAGGCCCTTTGCAGAGGGTGCTGTGGAAATGTGGGGAGCAATCTGGATAGGACTTGGAGGAAACATCACCAACTCTAAAATAAGAAATAGGAGCAGAAAATTATCAGGCCAGTAAAGAGTTTAGGGATCTGAATTCCACCAAAAAGTTTCTCCCGATAATATAAACTGTGATTTACTGCAATCCATCCTTTTGGCATAACAAATAGCATTGTCATCTATGAAGTTACACTTGAAAATCATGCAATCAAGTTACCAAAAAAAGTCATAGTTTTTAAAATAACTGCATGAGTTTATGATTTTGTCCTAGGCTGTGCACAACCACGTGCAGTCAATGGGCTACAGATTGAACATACCTGCCAGAGGATACCTGCAGGTGAGGCCAGAAAAACTTAACCATGAAACATTATTAGATCTAACCATGTTAGTCCATAGATATAGCTGTCCATAGATATATATCCTATCTGTCTAAACACTGAAGTTAACTGTGGACAATGTGGTATTAATTCCATGGTGAGAAACCTGCTCTTCATCTGGCTTGGATGGAGAATGAAGGACCATAGTTGAGTGACTGCGGTGATGGTCTGAATATCCAGCTCTTAGAGAGATTTTTCTCCTAGGTTGAGAGGTCTGAGTAGCCCGCACTTTCTGTCTCTGCTTTTCTCCTAATCGCTAGGTTCATAACAGTGTAGGCCTGATTTAGGTTATGGGACTAAGCAGAGGAAAAACTAGAATAGAACATGCAGCCATAAGATGTGATCTGTGCAACCTGGTAACTGACTTTCAGTGAAGAAGAAATGAGGAGCTAGCCCTCTGCTTGGGGTTTGTTTAACTAGTAGGAACTGGAGCCATTAGCTCAGATGGAAAAAGAAAGATGGATCAGGCTTTGGAGGGAATGTACTGAGCTATGATCTGGACATGTTGATTTCCATAAATATCTAAACAGAGAGAGCAACAAGGTAGCCAGGTATGAGGAGCTAACCAGGGAGGATCTTGGATAGGAGGAGGAGACTCACATCGTATTATCAGGGTGTGATAACGGGCAGAGGAGGCAGCAGAAGGTCAAAAGAATGAGGGTGATTGGTGTACCTGGAAACACACAGATTTCAAGGAGACACTGCAGAGCAACAATTTCTTCATGAGAGATTCAGTTGAAACCTCTCAAACTATCTTAACTCAAAAGTACAACTGTGGAGAGCTGCTCTGACTGCAAGTGAGGTGAGGGCTATGCATCCTGCTTGTTTCTTTGCCTGTCCTCTACAGGCTGCCCCAGAATCTCTGAGAAATAGTAGGGGAGGTAAATTATCTAGACGAGGAAACTAGAAAACCACCTTTCTCAGACCGAATTCACCCACCACCTATTCGTTAATAAAGACACAGACATGAGCATCCATCCTTTACTTATCTCTGCTTTCAGATATTATGGAAAGGTAGACTTGTGATACGGACTGTGCAAGCCACAGATGTGAAATATGCACTCGTTGGTCCTTAACCCTGAAAAGATGCCAAGCCTTGATCCAGACGCACCCGTCACTCCTCCTTCCTGACTGTGGATCAAAACATGAGCTGTCAGTTGCTCCTCTAGCCTTGTGTCACCCGCTGTCACTTCCACTCTTCCATCATGGACTCTTATCCTCTGGAACTGTAAACTGAAGAAACCCTTATTCTGTAAGTTGCCTTGGTCATGATATTTTGTCCCAGCAACAGTAAAGTAACCAACACAGAACTTGGTACCAGAAAGCAAGCTATTGCTTTAAAAAAAAATCCTACAACCATGTGTGGCTTTTTTTGAGGATTATGCAGGGCATTCAGACTTTAGACTAGAAAAGCATTTGAATGCTGTAAACATTCAACATCCTAGTAGGAACTTGGAGATTTGGGTTTCTGGAGGGAAAAACTCAGTGACTAGTCTGAAGACCATTCTTGTGATAATTGACAAGGAAGCGATTGCTTTCTGCTCTTGTCCAGAGAATTTGCCTGAGGCCAATTTTAAAGTAATGGACTGATTATTTCTATGGCAGAGATTTCAAGATAAACTAATACTAACTCCATCAAGTTGTTATTAACTATTACTCTTACACTGGTATGTAATGAGAAAAGTGGTCAAAAAAAAAACCAAACTATACCTTTGGAGAGGAAACGAGATCAGGAAATTTAAAGCTGGAGCCAAGGATTGTTCTGAAAGAGATAAGGAGATCTGAGCTATAATGGGAGTGGTCCTCTCAGGCAAGACCCCACCCAGCCTAAGCTTCCAGATTTCAAAAAAAGTCTGAGAAAATTTCTGCTAAAGAAGAAACAAAAGAAAGAAGACCCATCGACAACCAACCAAACAAACAACCAAACAACAAAAAACAGTAAATGAAAAGTGTCACAAGGTTTATCCCAATAAGGCACTAAACTTTGCATGAATAAGCTTGGGAGTCATAAAAGTTACATGAGTAAAGGGGTTGTGAAATTTTCCTCCACAGTTAAGAGAGCTGCTGAGGCCAGGGAAGGCCCTTAGAGGTCAGAGGCCTTGAGACCCTCAATTTGTGAAGAGATAAAAGTGAAGCCTGAGAATCCAAGATGTTAGAGGTGCCAGAGCCTTGGGATGTTTGCCAAGGAGAGCTGCTTACAATGGCTGGAACTTCTCCAGAAGGAAAACGACTTTGCAGACAGCAAAGATGGAGGGGTGGAGCTTTTTCACACCCTAAATGGAGCTGCAGACTTTGATGTTTGCCCGCTGGCTTTTAGTCTTTAGTCTTGATCCGTACATCCTTTCTTTTGGAATGGTAATATAGACTCCATTGTGTGATTGTACGTTGGAAGTGTATATTTTGCTTTTTCATTTAAAGAGATGTTATAATTAAGAATTGCCTAGAGTCTCAGAAGAGACTTTGGACTTTTAAACTGGGCTGAGTTTGTTAAAAAAAAAAAAAAAAATGGGGACTTTTGAAGTTGGATTAAGCGTAATTTGCATTGTGATGTTGGGTAGTATTTTGAATTTCTAGAGTGAATTCAGAGGAGCTGGTGGTTTAGTCTTTTATTACTCACACAATTCTCAGGGGCAGCCAGGAGACAAATATCCACGCCACACCCACAAGCTCTAGCAATGTTTACACAACCCATTCAAAACAGAAAGGAACAGGGCTGGTGCGCAAGGCTGTGTCAAGTAACTTCTGCTAGATACACTTTGCTGTCTAGCAGGCCTTATATTCCTTCTCTTCTCGTCCTACTCAAAGGAGGAAAGTGGCTAAAGAACCTCCTCCCCCATCAGCACTCACTCTTGGAATCTGCAGGACACCTGCAAGGACAAGGCCATTCCTGTGACTACCTCAGACTCTTCCTCTGGAACGGTTCTCACAGCAAGTCTTAAAGAAAGAAATTCAGGAGACTCCTGGCATAGAATGAAATCTAATGAAGAGTGTCCAATCTGTCATCTTTGTCCTAGTCTACTGACTCAAAGCAAGTCTTTAGTTCTACCTTGTACAGTTGGGAAATGGTAATACAGGATGGGGTGACAGAGACTGAAGAGGCCATCTCAGAACTCTGCTGCTCCCAGGATCTCTTGCGGTGCTACTATAAATAGATGTATTAAATGAAACCGTGGGTGGGAAGCACTGAACCTGCACCCAGCAGGTGGCAAGCACTTGCAAATTAGCCATGGTCTTCCTTCCTGTGTTTTCTCAGTCTACGGCCTGAGGATGCCAGCCACTTAGAATGCACATCCATGGAATCCTTCAGTCTCCATTACTCTGTCAGATGCTTGCTTCTTAAAAATCATTCCGAGGTCCTCCTGTGTGCGGGAATACTAGAAAAAAGGAGCTTGCAGCAAGCTCCCGGCCAGGCCACTATGTTCCCGCTCTAAGTTCCCGCACTAATTGGCTGCACCCGCAGTGCAAAGACAACTGCCGGCTCGGGATTGGCGCCATGTTGACAAAATTTAGCATTACCGATGGGCTACCTTGGCCCAGCTACGGCGGGCACACTACCCCACGCCAAGGTCATCCACCCCACGGTCAGCCCCATACCACCCAACAACGAAGTAAATCAAAACTCTTGATGCTTAAAGTTAACCATTGGATTTATATATATCAGTAAATACTCAATACACAAGATGCCCACACAATTAGAATTGTTATCCCAATTAGCTAACCTTTTGATATGAGTAACTACCAGGAGCTGCTAGAGACACATGGCTGCAGCCATCTCACTTCTCCTTCTCTCCCTTTTTTCTCTCCTCCCAACTCCTAGCTCCGCCTCCCTCTTCTGTCCAATGACAGAGCTCCGCTGCAAAGACATTGGCAGGAAATTCTGCCACACTCCTGTCTCTCAGTGGTCATTTGTCTGTCTCCACTGGCAGCTTGGCACTTGGATACAGGTCATGTTCTTAGCCTCTAGTCAGGCATATTGAGTCATAGGTGGCCATAAGGAGAAAAGCATCTGTATTAAACTCTTGAAAGGTGTAAAAGTCATGGGCATCAAATGAAGTCACTGTGGCATCTCCATTTTTAAAAAGAAATAGAACTGGTAGTTGGGAAGAAATGTTCTTACATACAGTTGCCTGATAATAGCTATCACAAAAAGTCTTCCAGGCCTGCAGGGAGGCCACCACAACCTTGTACCAGAAGTATTTCTACAATGGAGTCTGCCAGCAAGGCCGGTTCATCCGCCAACCGACACTGCTTTTGTTACTGATCATGCAACAAAGACACAAACAAATAAAAAACATTGTTTCAAAGTTGTCTCTCCCGGCTGGGAGATGGCTCATCGTGTTTACCAGAACAAGCTCAGTACCAAGACTAGCTTTAGCATGAGCTGTGTTTCTGATGAGATTCTGAGAAAACTGCAGGTTTATGACGGAGAAAGGAAAAAGGTCATATCAGCTAACCTTGTGCTTAGCTCACTGCTATTTTAACATTCTTTCTTGAAAATATCTTTATATATATATATATATATATATATATATATATATATATATATATATATATATATATATAAACAGGCTTTGTGTCAGCAGCCTTCACAGCCGTTGTCAGTAATTGTGCTGTGATTCTTGATTCTCAGCTGGTGAGGGGCTTCAAGAGACTCTGGAGTGAAGGATTCTCATCCCTTCCTGTCTCCCCATAATTTTCCCTGCCTTTCCATCCTGCCTTCTTACCATGAATGGGAATGATTTAAGATAATTTTGCCTCCCCTGTGATATAAGTTCCCCTGGTTCCAGGTCTGTGTGGCATCAGGGAAGAGTGTAAAATTTGTATCCACATCAGAGCCTCGAATGTTCTCGCCATCATAAGCCCTCCCCCTTGCCCACACCAGCTCATTCTCGACAGGTCGTCTCTCTTACTAAATCTTGTCCAAATTGACAACACCCGCAGGCTGCATACTACTGAGGAAACGCCTCTGCTGCACACTGCTTCCCATCCCCCTGAGGCCAGAGGACCCTGGATACCAGCATTGTGGATTTTCATACTCATCTCTCAGAAATCAACTTCTTCATGGCAGGGATCCATCAACTAATCCTTTCTATAGATGGTCTGGAGGAGAGTCCCCCCAGGATCAAATGACCCTGCTCTCTGAAATTCCCTTATAGAGCAATGCCAGAGCCAGGTTCACATGATAGCCCCCAAGGAAATGGGTCATCAGCCCACATGCAAGCTCCGGGAAATAAAAACGTGGCCTTGGGCTCAACTGCTAGGAAGAGCTTTGAGTCCCGCTAAATATAACAACCAAGCTGGCAAACAGCCGGTGCTGGGGCCCCAGGACTGTGACTGGCACAGAGAATTCTCTCTGAGAGGCTTAATTGCCACAGGTGGGCCACAAGGCTCTTTTAACTCCCTTCCCAAAATAAATGATTAATGAGTCTAATTCCT
Source organism: Mastomys natalensis (assembly GCA_021653895.1). NCBI lineage: Eukaryota > Metazoa > Chordata > Mammalia > Rodentia > Muridae > Mastomys > Mastomys natalensis. The sequence continues at coordinate 658,034 of JAJTUV010000570.1, forward strand.
AGTGTTGATTGAGAATAGTCATAAAATTCAGGCTGAAAAGAGGTAGTGGGGGTTGGGGGGGGGATGAAGAAAAGGAAGTTAATCTTTGGAAAGAGAACCTTCCATGACAGTGATTATGCAAATTGATTTTCTTAGATTCTTTACCAGGTCACCGTGTTTCATGAAGCCCTGAGCAAGGTTTGCTGTGGGTCTCATTCCCTACAGGTGTGGATGGGACTTCCGGGTCTTTCTCATAGTCTGAAATGTCTGTATCCTGGTGGTTCTTGTACCATTCAGAGGAAGAGAATCCACCCTGTAGGGAAGAGGGATCCCTTGTCACCCACAGGGAGCTGTCTCAGAAAGCCTAGCATGGAATCCTTCTCCATAAAGGCATGGTTCAAAGGGTTAACAGAGGGCATGCCAAGTGACCCCCACTGAATGTGTTTTTAAGGAATTTTAACATCTAAATAATCATCTTGAGTCATTTAGGTGGCAACTTAATATGCAGTCAACTTCACTGCATATGAAATGCATTGGCCAAACAATTTGATGTAGAATATCAGATATCAGTTACCAGGCACAGGGAACTGTGTTAGTTTTATAAAAATCAGTAGCTGGGCCAGGTGGCTCAGGCCTATAAATTCTAGCTATTTTGAAAGTTGAGGCAGGAGGATTGCAAATTGAAGAACTACCTTGGGCTATAGGATGTGTTGAAGATCACCAGCTGGGTACCTTAGTGAAGTCCTGTCTCAACATTTAAGATAGATAGATAGATAAATAAATAAATAAATAAATAAATAAATAAATCGGTAAGTAAATAAATAAATAGGGCTAGAGGTGTAGCTCAGTGGTAGAGCATTTGCTGAGCATTCAGGAGACACGGTGGGGGGGGGGGGGTTCAGTCTCTAGAAACACAAAGGGGAGAGAAGGTAGCAGCAATCCTGTGAGATAAGTCACAGAGAATAACTTATTGTATTGACTACCAGAAACATGGAGGAGTGACTCTGTTCTTAAATAACATTTCAAATACTCCCCCACCCCAATTTTTCATTTGCTTGTCTCTTGATTTAAAGTCAATTCACCTTCCTCACTGCAAGTGAGTGAAGTCAGGCGGCGCTGATGCCCAGTTCTGACGCACCCACCGCCATTGTTGGTGTTCTCATCAGTGGTCCTCTGGTTGTAGGTGTCTCTTTCACTGCCTGTGTAGGGAAGGTGAGCAACCTCCCACATCCTCAGCTAGGATAGACAAAGCACTGACAGGAGAAAAGAAGAAGAACGAAATAAGCTGTTAACTTCTTTTAGGTGCACACAGGGCCCTTCCTAACAAAAAACATACACAAAAGAAGCAGTTAGGGCCAAAGGCTTACTCCCTAAGTTTGACGTGACTGGTAAATTACCTAGTGTGTCCAGACAAAGGTGCTTAGGCGAAGGCAGCTAACTGTGGGTTCCTCTAACAATGCCTGGCATACAGATTTCTCTTAGTCTCAACTCCCTCATTGTTACCAAAGAAGGGAGCAGTCCCTCTTGTGAGTTCTTAGGCACTTTTATAAAAAGAGTTTAAAAGCTGACTCAGAAGGAAGCACAGGGATCATTTTGTTTGAGTTTGAAAGAAAAACCAAAGGGCAGGCAAACTATAAATTTAGGCAGCTGCCTATCAGGAGGGAGAAGACAGAAAGCCTTTGAAGTTGGGCATGGAGCTCCGCAGGCAGGCAGGTGAGGAAAGGGCGAGTCTTCAGAGAAATGGGGAGTAAGCCCGGAGTTTCAGAAAAAGCATGCTTAGAGTAGGCTTCCGGCCAGTACCAAAAAGAGAAATTAAGAGAAAAAAGAGAAAGAGATGCTAAGTATTGGGTACAAGAGCACCCATTCCAGACTCTTGTGTCCCTGGACAAAGGATTTCACCAGGATCACTTGGTCAGAAGTAGAAACCGTGTTGAGGGAAAGCCTCCGGAAAAATAGAAACCGGTTAGTGAGCTTAGGGGAAAACCCCAAGGTCACAAAGATGGTGACCTTCTACAGCACATTTACATAAACATCTGAGAACCGTTGGTTTTACTAATGTCCTTTTAGTGAAAGGAAACCCAGGTGGGGAAGGTTGCCACCCTCTCTCTGCCAACTCCCTCTGTCCTAGGTTAATCTTGACACTGCCTTCTGCAGCCCTTGCTCCCTGTAACACGAGCTCTGGTCTTCAGAACATCTCTCTTTCTCATACAGGAGGGACCTTTCATATGCTTTTAGGAAGACAGATGGGGTGGGAGGAGAGCCCCTCTTAAATCTGCTGTCTGTCAAGAGTCTTTAACTCAAAATAAATATCTCATAGTGGTATGCGGGGCCAGCATGTCTTACCTACACCTAATTCAGCAGTCGTTGTGGCATTTAGTGAACTGTGGAACACACTTAGAACTCTCAAATTGTTAAGAGATTTCTTGAAAAGCCTTCAAACTGAGTTTTCCCAGCCACAAGTTGAAGAAAGTAAAAACCAGCAGGTCTGAATCATGAAAGCTCTCCCTGTCCTCTGCTCGTTCACTCTCGGCCCATTAAATTCCTACAGAGGTAGAAACACAGTCCTCCACAAACACTTTTCCATCCATTCCTTTGCTCTACTCTTGTTAATTCAAGTGTATCCCTTCATGTTTCCTGCTAAAACTCGTTGGTAATCTCTGAGACTTCTATGACCTCTGAGGCTGGGTGGGCGGTCTTGTTTTATTTGCTTTGGACATCTCTAACCATAATCACTGGTGGTCACTGCTTTGCAGAGGGACAGGAAGAGCTGTGTGGGAGGCCAAGGATCAGATAGCCCAGGCTGTGGGTCTTGAGTCAGCTGCAGCAACTGATGGAAGCCACAAGAAGACACACTTTGCTTTTAGATGCTACAAGCAATAGTTCCCAGTTTTTTTCTGTCGTATCTTCAGAGCGAATCTTCTGCAAGGCTGATTTGAACTTCAACAGCTGTGGAGAGTTGAGAATTCTCCAAGTTCAGAGCCAGATTGTCTTGGGCCATCTTTAGTCCTCTGAGTAGCCATGTAGTGCCTTCACTGGGACCTGACCTAGAGGCTTAATGGCCATTAGGCAAATCATTTGGAATCCACAAAGACGGTCTTGGTTTTTTTTTTTCATTGGAATTGTATTAACTTTGCAGATGACAGCTTCCACCAACTCAAAAGCTAAGATTATCATTAGGGGAGCACCTGAGCCCACAACAAATGTTTCCCCCTTCTGCTGTAACCTGCCTTTCTGATGTTTCCACCAATGATTCGTTATGACTTTTCTTTGTTCTGTTACTTTAAAATCTTAATGAAGCTACTTCCATGTTGGAACATGGATTTCGGGGGTGACCTAAGTTCCGTGTTCATGGGCCATGGTTACTCAGCTGAGGCTCCAGAGTAAATGATCTCTTCTCTCCTTGAGGTGAAAGCTGTGTTTTTGCTTGTGAGGGCTTCATCAGACTGTCGTGTGTGTGTGTGTGTGTGTGTGGTTGTGTGTGTATGAATTTTTTCTCTTTCCTTCTCTTTCTTGCCGGCACCAAGGAGTTAAAAGTGTTCATAGTTTCATAGTTTTTCTGCCACAGAGAGTGCCACCCCAGTAAAGTAAGCTTTGACTGTTGAGGAGCTTCTCCAATCACTTGGCAGCAGCCCCTGTAGGTCTCTAATCACTGGCTGCCTTTGGCAGCAACCCCTGTAGGTATCTGGATCCACCCTGGCCAGCGACTCTAAGCACTGACTCCAATGACTGCCTGCCTCAGTTTACCCACTACATGGATGCCGAAGTCAGTCATTGGCACCATCTTGGGCTTAAAAACCAGCTTCTAGTAAAGACAAATTAGGTTCATCCCTGCTTATGATTAAACTCTTTTTCTCCAGGATTGGGCTATGCCTCACCTTTAATTGTTTGGCCCAGGAATGACAATCATGTCTGTTTCAAAAGGGGTGCTTTGATGCTACCTTGCTTGTCGGGCTGTGGAAGGGCATCCTGGGGTGTTTGGTCACGCCCCCAGAACCCGGTCCCAGACCCGCTGTCTCATCTCCATTTAACCTGTACCTTCAGTCACTTAAGACACAGGTAGAGGGGCGTGACTAACAATCCTCTGCCTTGAGATTTACATATTAATAAGGCTGGGGGGCCTAGTATAATTAAGTTTTCCCCTCCCTAGCCCCTCCTTTCCCACTCCCAATATAAGGAAGCCCCCCCTGGCATTTGTAGGCGGGGAGCACACATCATCCAGTTACAAACTATCATCAATGGATAATAAACTTTTATCTTGGATCCTACGTGTCTCCTGGAACTTTGGACTTTCTGGTGCATGTGGGAAAACTCTGCCGTGGGGAAAAGCCCTTTAGACCGCGCAGTGGCCTGTGAGGACTCCCCCTCCTTTTGCGGTCTGAGGGTGCCTGTGCCCCCCCCCCCACTCCTCCGCTGCTGGCCCACGGGACTCCACCTCTCTCGCCCCACCAGTCCATGGGCCCCCGTGGGGCCCGGGCCAGGGCCCCTCGCGTGAATTGTTTTTTCCCACACTTGCTATGCTTACCTTCCACTCCTGTAACCCCATCTATTTTATTCAACAAAGTCCCCCATTTGGAAACTCCCGACCCCTGAGCTCCAAACCTTGTCTTTCCTCATGTTCGATGCTGACCTCTTGAACACTACCTTCAGGGGGAGGCAGCCTGTGTACATGAGTTTTAAAAGCTTGCTTTAATCAATTTCTTGCTTTAATTAATTTGGCCACGATGACTTGGACTGGTGGTCTTTTTCCTCCCATTTTTACGATTATCAGCTGGGGGAAGGGCAGCCAGAACGTTCTCTCACAGTGTGGCCCTGACACATGGAGACATCAGCATCACTCCTTTCAGATGGCAATCCAAGCCCAGCCTCACTACAGACCCATCCAATCGGAATTAACAGCAGTTTGAGATGCTGTGACCACACCGTAGGGGCACCTTTGGTTTGCATGTTGAGAAGATGGTGGTGAACATTAAAAGAGAATGTGAGACTTTGTGAAGGAAGCAGCACCCCTTCTCCTCCTCAGTGACTTTACTAGTCCCCAGGACACATTAGTTGGTCAGTCCCAGGAAAGTCATTGTAGAGTTCACTCCTGAGGTTTCTGGATCCAAACCATCCATCTGCCAACACCATGCTGTATCCCCATGTTTGTATGCATCCTTCTGTCCCCAGAGAAGCAGTGGCGTTTCTCACTGTCACTTGCTACTCTGTTGCCTGGCACTCTGTTGCTTTTTTTTTTTTTTTGTTTGTTTGTTGTTGTTTGTTTGGTTGGTTGGTTGTTTTTTTTGTTTTGTTTTTGCTTTTTGAGACAGGGTTTCTCTGTATAGTCCCGACTGTCCTGGAACTCACTCTGTAGACCAGGTTGTCCTCGAACTCAGAAATCCGCCTGCCTCTGCCTCCCAAGTGCTGGGATTAAAGGCGTGCACCATCACTGCCCAGCTTGGCACTCTGTTCTTAAGGGAGAAAAAAAAGCTGCTCTCTCCCGTGCTAGGAGAGTTAACGCTGCAGCAGTCTCTACCTACCCACAGCACAGAACGATACACCCCCTCCCCATAACCCAGGGCACAGCTGGTGAGGATGTTATCATGTGGAACTCTTAGCATGTGCTTCTTGGTTGCAAATGCTGCCCTCCCTCTCAGGGGAGACTCTGTCCCTTCAAATGAGCCGGTCAAGGCTGGAGAGCAGAAAAGGCTCCTGAGGAGATTGTGGAGTAGTGAGCACAGTACACTGCTCACCCAGCAATGAGCTGTGAGGGTGTTGAAGAAATTCAGCCTAGAACCTACCACTGGATGGTAAGGCTTCGACGTTTTCTAAGCTATGCTTGAACCAAATAAACTGACTGCAGTGTCCTAAGGCAAACTGGTGGCAAAATCCGGTCCCTCAACACTTTCACGAGAAGGCTGAGATGGGGTGGGGGAGCCTGGGGGAGATGGTGTGGAGAGGAGAATCACCTACATTTCAGTGGCAGTAAGAAGTTGGGAAAGCATTAACCATGAGAGGGGAAACTTCCAGAATTCATGGGAGTCTCTCTGGCATGCTGTATTATTAGATTTGCCAAACCACATGGATTAGGGAAACCTGAAATTATTATTATTATTATTATTATTGTGAATTATTAAAGAAAAATGACCAAGATTACTTAGGAATGACACTGCTGAGCAGAACGGGGCTGTCTCCTTCCAACATACAAAAATCTCACTGGGCAGTAAGGTAAACTACATCACTAGGACCAGGAATCTACCTACTACAGGTCCTGAAGCGACCAGTCTTCTTCACCTCTGAGATCAACTGCCCCCAGAGGCCTCTTCATCACTCCCTGGAATCAGCTTCCAACCCTTCTTCCTCTTCTCGTGTCTGTCACACCGGTTTGCATAGGTGTAAACGCTAAATCTGGACCAAGTTCAAGATCCTACTCCATGGGGTCTCTGGGCCCAAGATCATCAGGGTGAACAAGCTACCTCTGTAGCCACCGAAGCCTTGCTGATGGAATGTGAGCGCTTCCACGGGACCCACCAGGACCCACTGCTAGCCTTCTGCTTGCTTGAGCTGCAGTCAGGATGCACAGAGACGAGGGACCTCAAGTTTCTCTGTGGAGATATGTATTTAACATACCAAAATGGGCCTGGCCTCCAGATTCTCCCAGCATCTGGAGGTCCCTACTTGGCATACCCTGCCCTCTACCCTGAACTTTCAAGCCCAGGAGCTGGGGCTGCCCTTCTTCCAGAGGCTCTTCCCTACATAATCCGACATTTTGGTGTCTCCACACACACCACACACCCTGTGCTCATGCTCTCTCTTCTCTCTCTTCTCTCTCTCTCTCTCTCTCTCTCTCTCTCTTTCTCTGTCTCTCTCTCTTTCTTTCTCCCTCTCTCGCTCTCTCTCCCCTTCCCCTTTGTCCCCTGGCCTCTTTCCTTGTCCATTATATACTCTAATTTGACTTAAATTGGCTCATTTTACCAGGAGAGAATAACTTACCATCTTTCTTTCTGAAAGTTACCCCCTTCTTTTCCAATACAGTCCCCTGACTACCAACATACATGCGCGCGCATGTGTGCGCGCGCGCTCACCCACACACACTCACGCACAGGTGGTCCTTTTTTGTTTAGAAGTGTTGATGGACACCAGTCATAAAGCAAGTTAGCCTCTAAGGCCTTTGACTTGACACAAGCTCACAGTATAAATCACTTGTCTAGAAACCACAAATCCATCACCATGCCATTTTGATTGCAGACTCTGGCATGGGCTTTGCTGATGGTACTCAATCTTTGCAGAACATGAGACTCACTCGGGGTAGCTGTTAAACATGAAGATTCCAGGCCTCTGGTGGGGATTTTTCAGGCTAGTGACAACCCATGAAAGTCCCCAACTCCAGCCCTTGGCTTTTAATTTCTGTGCACCAACTCTGCACTGCCCACTCCGTGGTCCTTCTGAAGCGCACACTTCCTGTTTCTCTGCAGCCTTTAGATCTCTGGTTCCTCTGGGGCCAAGTTCAGTATTTCCGCTTTCATTAGCTCTCAGGCAGCGATTCCACCGGCTTAGTCTGTGCCCTCCTTTCTTCCCTCCTCTCTTTACAATACATTTTCTGGAAACATCTTCTAGTTCCTCATAATTCTGCACTTTGTTCCAGTTCCACCTCCCTGTATCCAAATCATGTTCCTTACAGGGGGCTATTATAAAGTGTTTCCGGTGTAATTCTGAGAACGCTATGGTTTTGTTTTGGTTTTTGTTGTTGTTGTTGTTATTTTTATTTTTAATTGTTAAATGACAGGATTCTACTTCCGTAGTTTTTATAAATACACTGGAGTCTAATTTTAAATGAAAAAAGAAAAATCTATATTTTACTAAATAGGCTAAGAAAAACAAAACAAAATAAAAACTAACCCCTACAAGAATAGTGTGTTTGCCGGGTGGAGGGAGGAAGAGAGGCGTTGTAGGAATAAAACGGAAGCTTCCGTTCCGATCACTTCTCGTCCACTTAAATCCTTTTGGTAGTGATCTCAAAGTTTTAGAAGTTGGGGATGTAGTTCAGTTGGTAAAGTGCTTGGCATGCTAGCATGAAGCCCGGAGTTTGCATAAACAGGCCGTGGCAGCAGAGGCTGGAAACCCCAGCCCTTTGAGGACCAGGAGTTCTCTGCTACCTATGGAGTTTAAAGACAAGTGGGAAACCAAAGGCCCTTTCTTGACAATTAAGAAATAAATAACAAACCAGGCCTCTAATCCTAGCAATAGGGAGGCAGAGGCAGGCGGATCTCCGAGTTCGAGACCAGCCTGATCTACAGAGTGAGTTCCAGGACAACCTGATCTACACAGAGAAACCCTGTTTCCAAAACGAAAACAAAAACCTCTGAAGCAATTAATAGAAAGTGGAATTAAGAACTAAACCATGCAAAACTTGACAAGATAGGTTAGACAATACACCTGAATCTTTTTAAACGTGTAGTTTAGTATCTTCCATGAATGTGAGGTAAAATCGAGTCAACCACTTTAAAGATAATATGAACCGGAGGCTGAAGCAACCGGAGAGCTAAACTCATAAAACAATCCTAGCCCTAATACAGTATGACTGCCACCTAGTGGCGAGATATCCTCAGCACAGGGGTCCTGCTTAAGTCCGTGTAGGAGACTGGGTCCCTCATCCGCGCACTAAGGCCACCGCTGGGTGGCGAGAGTAGTTCTATTTTCTGCAATGCCAACTCATAGCTTCCAGGGTTATTGTAAGAATTTGTTGATCCAATTTCAAAGAAAGTCGTTTCAAGGACCTTTAGTACAACCAAAAGCGTATTGCTAAGGTCTGACTTGACCTTTGACTTAATTTTAGCTCAGGAAATATTTTGTAATTTTAATAACGGCACTACACTTGGGGTTTGAATCCCTGGAGTCAGTAAGGAAAGAACAGTGGTCTAAGGCAACATGTCAAGCCCACCTTAAGCCTGACAGAGCTGAGCCACGAGTATCTCCATATTTCAAAGCTTCTTGACCGAATCTGTCGCACAGCAAAACGGAAGCCATGTCCTCCACGATGCTCCCAGAAGTTCTAAGTACCCTCCCATTCGTTTCAGTTTTCTTACTATTATTTTTGTGATACTTTAATAGAATTACATCCTTTTCTTCCCTCCAACTCCTTCCAGGTGCTTTCTTTCCAATTCATGGCCTCTTTAATTGCATGCACCTCTCTCTCTCTCTCTCTCTCTCTCTCTCTCTCTCTCTCTCTCTCTTTTTGTGTGTGTGTGTGTGTGGTGTGTGTGTGTGTGTGTGTGTGTTCTTAAATACAACTGCTAAGTATATATAATGCTACTTGTATGTATGTTTTTCAGGGCTACACCAATAGGTTATCTGATACCCAATGATCATGTGGGTATCGTCTTACCTATTGGTTTGCCCTTTCCTGGGGAAGACTATTTCTCCTGCTCTCTGTATTCCTTCCTTGCCTGTATTCTTTGTCTAGGGTTGATGGCTCCGTAAGCATCATATTAACATATCTGTTGGTACCTTCCTTGTTCAGGCCTTGTCTAGGCAGCCATATTGGTGAGACTTCATGGGGTAGCTTCTCTGACATTTTGGGGAGACAATCTCACAAGAAACGTCCTGTTGCTCTGGCTCACACTTTCTTCCCACCCCCTCACCTGCTATGATCCCTGAGTGGTAGCTGCAGGAGTTGTGCTGTCAATGTATCTATTGGGATTGAGCATCGCAGCTCTACATTTTTTGATGAGTTGTGGTTTTCTATAAAAGCCTGTCTGTTGCCAAGAGAAGCCTCCTTGATGTGGTGTGAGGACTGTAGGTACCTGCGAGGATCATGAGAAATATTCAGAATGTAGTTAGGGCTTTTGCTGGTTTGATAAAGTGGCAGTTGTAGGTTCCCTTCCAAGATCCATGACTTCATCAGGGCTGGGTACTTGGCTAGGTTTCCATTACCAGGCATGGTTTCTCTCTTGTTGCATGGGCTCCTATTCTCTTAGGAACTCCAATACCAAAGTGTTCAGACACCTTGGCTGAGCTGTCTCCTTATTCTTGCCACCAGTGGGAATTTTAAAGTTGACCCTCTTCTTGTCTAAGTTTATGCCAAAACTCTCACTGATACTGAGGCTGGCTAGTTGCCTTCCTCATTCTTGCTCACCATCTCTGACATCGCTAATAGGTGAGGGTCAACAAAGAAGGCGAAGTATCCGGGTAAGGCCCACAGCATCCAAAGGTGACTTGGTTTCATTGTGTTGAGTCGGCGGCTGCTTTTGCTGCTTAAATACAATAACTGGAGAGTTGGAGGTTTTGCTTCAGCCTGTTCTTTCTCTGCTCAGAAATCAGAGCTGAGATGATTAAGCGTGACCTTTCCATGCAGATGGTGTCTCGCTTCATCAGCACGAACAGCACCTGTCTCGTGCTAACCCTCAAATGCAGATGTTAGCATATTTCAGGACACAGTGTCTTAAAGTGGTAAAGTCGGTGGTGTAGTGAAGGCTTGGCAGAAGAGAGCCTAGTGATCCAAGTTGGAAAGCCACTCTGCGGTTCTAGGAATCTAGGGAGCGTGGACAAAAGGGCTCTCTTCTTGATTGCTGGGATGCTGTCAGAACACTGCAGTCCATCATCACGTGGATCCACTGTGACAAGAGGTTGTTAAATACAGTGACCTTGAGCATCAACACAGAGGGTACGTTTTGCTCGGTTGCAAAAGGGCTTAAACGAATCTGAATGTTTGTTTTTTAAAAGGTCACGGGAAAGAAACCATCCCCTGTAGGAAAGATATTTAGAAAATGGCGAGTGGTCTGGCTTGTTCCCGCTGCTCCTACACTCTGGGTTTCCCGATAGCTAGATGTTCAGGCCCTGGCACCCACGAGATGCCAGCGTGGGGGATGGCTCTGCCAGTACACCACACTGCATCCACAAAGCTTGGGAGAACCGCAGACAATATCTGCCATCCTCTCAGTACCCAGTAGAAATGAGACTCTTAAAGCTTAATGATTATTTAAAGGATTTATATATTTAGAAATCCTCAATCAACAAGAGGCCCACACAATTAGAGTCGTTACCCAATATCTAACCTTTTGATAGAAGTTGCTACCCAGGACAGCTTTCCACCCATCCATGGTTCTCCATGGCTGCTCCCTCTCTCCTCCCCTTCTTCTCTTTCTCCCCCAGCTCCACCTCCTCTTCTACTGACTAATCACCAAACTCCACTGCTAATACAATGTAGCAGAATAAATATCCCACTATATTCCCCTAAATATTTTCTTTGCAGAACCAATAAATGAAGGGGAAAAAAAGTATGTTTCATCTTATCATTGTAGCAAAATGTTGTGACAGAGATATGTATGCAAGGTACACCTCACCAGTAGGAAACTTTAACCACCGAGAAATTCACATAAGCTATTCAGTAAAGAGTAGGGCCAAGACAAACAATCAAACCCAACAACAATAACAAAACTATTCAAATCTGTAGGGTGAGGTTTACAAAAAGAGGTAAAGCTTATGCTGGTATTTGACAGATGAGGAGTTGGCCCTGTGGTATAGGGGAAAGACTACCTAAGCATGAGCAGTGTGTTTGACCTAGGTACTCATATATTAGATTATAATGAAGTTGATGTAAATTCTAATCTACCATAGAGAAGAACAGAGAAGATGATAACTCAAGATCTCTCAGAAAATGACCAGTACTATGCTACAGTAGAGTAAAGTTTGGAGACAGAATTTTATATATATATATTTTACTAGTATGTAATATGTATACAAGTAATATGTTTAAATTTCTTACGCATATATACGCATATATACGCGTATATACTGCATGTTGGGCAGGTTTACCCTTACCTCGTTTTCCATTCTCCCTTCCCCACAGCTCTACAGTCCTATTAGTCCTCTATGTTCCCTACACAGTTTTGGATTTGCTTTCACTTAAAATACATATATATGATTTATGTGACCATACGGAATCTAGAAACATCAGATGAGGGAAAAGCTATACTATTTCTCTTTCTAAGACTGTCTTGATTCACTTCACAGAATTGCCTCCATCTGTATCCATTCTGCAGTAAATGATATAACTGCATTCTTCTTATGGCTGGAAAAAAAAATCTCCCTTTGTATGTGTGAAATACATTTTTCTTCTCGGTTCCTTTATCATTAGACACTTCGATTGCCTTCATAACTTCATGGTTGTGAATATTGCAGCAATACAGAGTCATAGTTCTTTTCTTTAAAAAAATATTAATTATTAGAAATTCTCATATATGTTTTGATAATATTGGCCCCCTCCCCTAACTCCTCCCACATCCACCCAACCCTGTATCCTCTTTTTTTTTCTGTCAACCATGAAGACCCATTTGTGTGCCCATATACTCTTGGATGTGTGAGCCTCACCTGGAATGCGATCACCTTACCAGGGCCACACTCATAAAGCTGATGTTTTCTCTCCTAGTAGCAATCAGTTTCCATTAGCTGCTCATCTGGGAGTAGGACTTTGTGCCCACCTTTCCTTTCCAAATTGGAATTTGAGTCTGTTTGAACTTGCACAGATTTTATGTATGCATAAAATCTTAGTTATGGTTTTATTGCTATAAAGAGGCACCATGACCAAGGCAACTCTTATAAAGGACAACATTTAATTGGAACTGATTTACAGTTCCAGAGGTTCAGTCTATTATCATCATAGTGGGAAGCATGGCAGCATCCAGGCAGACATGGTGCTGGAGAAGCTGAGAGTTCTACATCTTGATCCAAAGGCAGCCAGGAAGAAGAGACTTGAATTCCACATTGGGTGGGGCTTGAGCATAGAAACCTCAGAGCCCACTCCCACAGTGACACACTTCCTTCAACAATGCCACACCTACTCCAACAAGGCTACACTTCTTAATGATGTCACTCAACATGGGCCAAGTAATTATACATATGAGTCTATGGGGGGCCAAACCTATTCAAACCACCACACTGTAGCAAGGATGTTGAGTTCATATGTGTAGCTACCCTGAGGAGCTTCTGTTAGCAGTGGATGATGGTTAAAATGGAGACACACAGCTAGTCTAAATGCAGAAAATAAGAGATTGCAGATGTTTACCCATAAATGGGACATCTGTATTACACTCCTTCCTCCTAAGGCTCAGAGGGGGCATAACAGAAGAATAACCAGAGGCGTGGATAACAGAGAAACACAGTCTCCAAGACACAATGGGGCAGCCAGAAACACAGGTCATTTTAAACTACTTCCTGTGCCTTGCCTACTTAGATTCATTATTTTGCATAAGATTTTAGAGTTCATGTCTGAAATTGTGATTTAGACATACTCTGATGGACAAAGGAAGTCAGTAAAACTATGTTCGGTATTTCTGTTTCACCACGATGTGAGGCAGTGAGGAATCCCAGATGTGTCCTCACTCTGCTGTGGGCCCACCTGCTGCTATGGCTTTTCCTCCATGATTAGCGATATCCTCTCAGACTGTCAGCCAAAATAAATACTTCTTCCCTTAAGTTGCTCCTTGGCTGGCATTTAGTCACAGCAATGAGCATTGTACCTAATAAAGAAAACTGATGTTGGAAATGAGGGCAGTCATCGTGACTAAATCTTAGCATGCAGTTCTTAGACCTTTGGAAACATTTTTCCTGAGAGAATGAAGATATGTCTGGAGATGAGGGATAAAGAAGACCTGAAATGTTTTAAGCAGAGCTCATGATGGGGTTTCCTGATAGAGCTTAGAATGCAGGAAGGCAGGCCAAAATACAGTCAGGAAAGACTAAGCGTGTGAGGTTTTGTAGGAGAACCAGGAGACTGTTAGGGACTAGGCTATTCTGGAGCAAGATCTACTACTAGGAAACTTGTGTCAGATTGAATTCAAAATTAAGGTAATTTATTTGGTGGGAAATTTGAGAAAGCAAAACTATCCACAATATGGCAGTGTTATTCCTTGCTACTCTTAGTCAAATTTCTAGCTGAGAAGGAGCAGAAAGATGAGAAAATTTAGCAGATGGATACAGACAAAATATTTATTATTGTTAAAGAGTTTGGCACCATCAGAGAAAATCCATAGACTTTGCACTGGGCCAAAAGATGTCTCAGGGGCAAGAGTCCACATATGGAGAGTTCAGGCATAACAAGACACATTCATGTAAAAGAGCAGGGCTTCAGGAGCCTCCGTGTTCTGTTGTAGAAAGTAGTTGCCTAAGGAAGTGTTTTACCAAGCTGAACCAGGCAGGTGCACAGAAGGTACTGCATCTGTGGTCAAAGGGGGCTAGGTTACATCTCTGGGGGCAGAATGCAATATCCTATCGGTGGTGCTTCTTCTGATATCATGCAAAATTCAGGAATTAAGGAATCATGTAGGCTTGGAATTCCCAAAAGTCCAAGGCCAAACAATGTGTGGCAATGTTGGATTCCCTATCCAGAGACCCTGAGAGAACTTTGTGTGAAGCTATGAAGGTGAGGCTTAGGATTCAGTAGAGATTCCAGGGTGCTGCAGATGTCAGAAACATGAACCATTCACCAAGGAAAGCTGCTGGCTCTGGGTAGTGCTGGCCCAAGACTGAGGTCACACATGCTTCAGGAAACAGAGCCAGTGGAGCACACATGATGTCATCACAAGTTGCAGAAGCTTCAGTATTTGATTTTTTTTGTCTGTGTTTGGTCTTGGTCTGATTGTTTGCATGCTGCTTTCATTTGTATCACATTTGGAATAAAAATGCTTAAGTCCATGCTATGATGTTCTGGAAGTAGGCAAGTTTTCTCCTTTAGTTTTACAAGGGCTCACAGTTAAGAGATTCCCATTGGTTTCAGAAAACACATTGAACTTTGGGCTTTTGATAGTGTTTGAGGGATGGAGAGATGGCTCAGCAGTTAAGAGCACTGACTGCTCTGCCAGAGGTCCTCAGTTCAATTCCCAGCAACCACATGGTGGCTCACAACCATCTGTAATGGGATCCGACGCCCTCTTCTGGTGTGTCTGAAGACAAAGACACTGTACTCACATATATAAAATAAATAAATAAATCTTTTTAAAAAAAAAAAAAAAGAAGAAGAAAAAAAAGTGTTTGAATAAAACCACCCATATAGACAGAACGTTGACCATATAAACTTGAAGCACACTCACTAAATGAGGGATTGGGTGGCATCCCTGCCTCCACTTGCAGTAGTACCAAACACACACCACAGCACATTTGAAGATCATGAATTGCTCAGCATAGCACAGGCCAAATGAATTAACAGAAGAAAAACTGACCTAAAGCAAGCACAGCAACTCCCAGGAGAAAGGAGAAAGCAGCAGCCAGAGCAGTGGGGTATCCCAGTGAGCACAGGCGTGTGGCCAGCAGTTTGAACATACCTCGCTATATAACCCTGAGTGATAGAGAAGACAAGAGTGTTTTCTAGTCTTTTTAATATAATCACTGGTGACACTCATAAAGATGTCATTCTCAGGGTCTTAATCACCCTCCAAATATCCTGCCACTGAGAATTATCACACTGGTGGTTAGGTATTCAGAATGTGAATCTGGGGGTGAAGGGACACACTCGATCCATCACACCGATTCTAAAGGATATACTGGAAAGGTGAAATTCAAGTAATATGATGTGTGTGTGTGTGTGTATTACATTAAACAATTTTGGATTATCTTATTTTCTGTTGATTTTTTTCCCCTTTTGGCTATGCTGGAGACTAAACCCAGGGCCTCATGAATTCTAGGCAAGCATTCTACCAATGAGTTATATCTGGAATCACCGTGTTTGTGTGTGTGTTTGTGTGTGTGTGTGTGTGTGTCTGTGATGTGTTTACATATGCACAGGTATGTGGAAGACTAAAGTTGATGTCAGGTATCTTTCTTGACCATTCACCATTTTATTAACTAAGCAAGGTCTCCTTCTGAATTAATTCTGGTTAGTTTAACCGGCCAGCTTGCCTTGGACTGCAAAAGCCTTCATGCCTGCTTGGATTCCAGGTGAGTCCAGGGTTTAGGGGAAATTTTATACCCTTAGTTGAGCAGATTATAATCCTGTCTAGGGAGTCTTACCTAACGTAGAACCTGAAGCTCTTCTTATGGACAAGAGAGTAAAATGAAGCAGCACAAATCACTTAAAGCACACATTGACTCCGCCTTTGAGATAGCTCAGTGTTGTAGTTGAGATCTCAGAACCGACTTGAAGGAAAACTCATCAGTTCAGCGCAGAGCTTGCCCACAGAATTAGGAGGAGCCACAGTGAACATTGCTTTAGGAGATTAGTTTGCAGTGAAGACTGATTATTCCTGTAGCTCTCAATTCAGGGTGAAATGAAAACTATTCTGTACATAAGTGTTCGGGGGGCGGGGGGGCAAGTGGAAACAGAGGGTCTGTGATGGTTATCTCGATTGTCAACTTCACTGGAATTAGAGACACTTAGATTAGTAAAGCACACTTCTGTGTGGTCTGTTTGAGTGATGCCAGAAATGACATACATACATACATACATACATACATACATACTTACACAAACATATAAATCTCATATAGCTATGTATTGACATATATGTCTATATGATATATATCATATTCTTTGAATTTGATGCCAGAGATGATATATATGTATATATTGATACACTATATATATATGATTATATATACACATCATATATGTGATATATATAAGAGATGATACATACACACACACACACACACACACACACACACACCCCTTGAGAGGGTATTTGAAAACATAAATTGGTTTCCTTAATAAAAAATTGACCTTTAGGGATTGGAGAGATGTCTGTGGATTTAAGAGCACTGATACTGCTCTTCCAGGTCAAGGGCTTGATTCTCAGCACTCACAGGGTGGCTCACAACCAGTTCATCCAGTTCTAGGGAATCAAGAGGCCCTCTTCCATTTCTACAGGCAACAGACATTCTCGTGGTCCACAGCCAAGCCTAAAGGCGTAGGATAAAGTAGAGCTGAGATAAAAGCAACACAGAAACGGTCTGATGTAAAGTGTGCTGCTAAATCCTCTCCTGCGCACCCGGCATTCTGCAGGCACCAACTCTTCTTCATCGTGGTGATGGCGCTGAACAGCGCCGGGGCTGGGTGTGTGGGTTGGAGAGCAGGGCTAGGAAAGGGTAGGGTGCCTGGGAGTAGCAAGCGGGAAGGATGGTATCAAAGGAGAAGGCAACAGAGGGGAGCAAGGTAAGAGAGGCAGGCTAGGAGGGTTAGAAAAGGAAAGAAGGAAGGAAGGGAGGAAGGGAGGGGCAAAGGGAGGGAGGGAGGGAGGGAGGAGGGAAGGAGCAAAGGAGGGAGGAAAGAAAGAAAGAAAGAAAGAAAGAAAGAAAGAAAGAAAGAAAAGAAAAGAAAGAAAGAAGTCACCGTAGGTTGTTATTCCCAAAAGAAAGAAAGAAGAAGAAAAGGAAAGGAAGCAGGGAAGATTAGGAAAACTGGAACCCCCAGAATGTGCTAAAATGAGAATGAGTAAAACAGACAGTCCAACACTGAAGAAATGTACAGGAAGGAGCAGGCGATCTGTCCCACGGCTTGCCTTGCTTCCTGTGCCCAGCACTTTGGAGCTCTCCCTGCCCCCTTCTGCTGACATGCACTTTATACTCCTCTATCTGAAAGAACCATAGCTGCTGTGTATGCCCCGTTCTGTGCGTGTTCCAGAATTGGTTCTCCCCAGGACTGTCTCTAGGCACTGAGGAATTTCTCACCAGAGAAAGCCAGAGCCTCAGGACCCTTTAGGGAGAAGAAGAGTGGACGATTCCCAAGGAGACATTAGCAGCCTGTATAGCGCAAGGTCTTCCTTCTAGCAATCTCTTTAGGATACCAAATGAAACAGTCCCCTAGTAAACCTGAGTTCGTCTTGGGATGATGGAGGGGGAACATGCAAAGAGAGTTCTTTATCCTTCTACTGCTACGCTTCCAGGCAGGTGGAATTTCCCCTTTGTAAATCTAGACACCACTGCATCCAATGTAGCTCAGCCCACTGGGTAGCCTCCAGGATGGATCTTTCTTTCTTTAACTTTCTTCTGTCTTCTCACTCAGTCCTTTCCCTCATTTGTCTTTACTTTTTTTTTTTTTTTTAACAGGAACTTACATAGCCCAGGCTGGCCTCAAATTCATCATGTGAATGAGGACAGCCTTGAACTTCTGATTTTTCTGCCTCTACCTCCAGAGTGCTGGGATTACAGGATCTTATGGGGTGCTGGGGATGGAACCCAGGTCTATGGGCTTGCTTTCGAGAGCCTCAGCCCCCAAACCTTCTCCTCCAAGTGTTCCCCCACGGAAGCCTCAAGGGGATATTGGAAAGAAATCCTGAGACAGTACCAGAAACAATGTAGGATCTGGTGGGGCTGGTTATTTCATCTAACTTTTTTAACCAGTTCAAAAGATGTATCTGACTTCGAGGCTTCCTTGGTGTTCCTGTGCCGCTGAGTGAGGCGGGTGTGTGCGTGCACCCTCTCCCCCAAGCCCCCTACAAGCCACAGACAAGCTCTGGTAGGGAGGAGAAGCCACAGTTTGGTCTCCTACAAAGAGTTTGACCTAATAGTACCATCCTTGGTACTTCTGTTTCCTTTGGCAAAATCTGACTTGATAATACAATGTGGTGTCTGAGGTACTCTGCAGCTAGAGGGGTTAGCACACTTCCTGGCTGACAGAACACCCCTGCCTATGCCTCAGGCCCAGGGTGGCAGAGGCAGTGGGAGGAGCAACTAAGTTTCACTTCCTTGCTAGCCGGAGACTCAGTCACTCCGGGCTCCTGTCTTACAGAGAGGCAGCAGTGTGTCGAGCAGCTGCAGGTCCCATCTCTCTCTTCACTCAGCACCTGTCGGGGAGTCAGCCATCAGAAGCAAAGGAACGAATGGGCAGAGCAGAACTTCTAGGAGGGAACATGAGTACCCAGGATCCCTCAGACCTGTGGGGCAGAGCAGATGGGGGCACAGACCTGCTCCAGGATTTGGGGTAAGAGCGCTTTTTCAATGAGTAGAACTTCCAACTCCCACATCAACGGTCACTCCATCAGTGAGTGTTTCCAGGACTCAGTCTCTTCCCTCTGCCACCTGATGGCCTTCTACCTGGTTGTTTTCATTGATTTGTCGGAGCTTCCTTCTGGGGAGGGCTAATTCATTGTAAAAGTGTAAGATATTTCTTTAAAAGCGAGAACAGTCACCTTGAGAGAACGTGACAAAAATCAACTGTTGAGCATCCTTTAGCGCCGAGGCAGAAGTAGAATGTGTGCATACAGTTGTCTGCTTCTTCGATACCGCGCTAGCTTATCTTTAACGTGAGGTGGGAGAGCTCTGCGTGCTGCCTCTCGGCAGTGAAGTGTGTCACTGGTTCCATAAACAGAAAGACTATACGTCTGTGAGTAAGAGGGATTTTTTTTTTTTTTTCAAAAGAAAAAGAATGAGGAAGTTTGTAAGGCGATCTTGTTTCTATGGTGCCTCCTTCCTACACAGCACTGCAAGCTCTTGCATAGATATGTCTCTGTAAAGGCAACATAGCCTTTAGAGACACGATATCCACAGTCCGGCTTCAGAGGCAGGTTTACGTTAGGTGACATCATCAGAGTTCATCAGAAGGGACCCTGATAACATTGCTCATCCGGACCTTCAGTAAAGAAGAAAGGGCTACTCAGACAAGAAAGGGGGTTTCCTTGGAGACAAAGCCTTGCACCAACACACTTGTGTTTCCCAAGAGAGAGGATGCTGGACCTGTTGTCTACCTAAGTAGCTGGAATTCCTCATCATTCAATGACATAAGACATACTGTCACCTTGCATAGGATGAAAGTGAACGCGAAAGGGGTTTAAACCCCATCTTATCAGTCACATCAGTGAAACAAAGCGGAGACACCCACTTGCCAGAGGCTCTATCCTCTGGGGATGGTTGAAATCTCTGTTTACACTGCAGAGATCTTATCCTTTTGTATTGTGTTACTGTCAAATTTCTCATGGCACCATGCTGGCACAACAAGTAGAGGTGCTTGTGGCTAAGCCTGGCGAAGCCTGACAAGCTGAGATCAACCCCTGGAACCCACTCGGCAGAGTTGTCTTCTGACCTCCACACAGATGACATGACAGGCAGGTACCCATGTGCTCATACACACACACACACACACACACACACACACACACACACACACGCACCATGTACACATGTAATAATAATCAATTAATAAAAATTCTAAAAGCAGCGCTCAATAATTCTCAATAATTTAGATTTAAAGCCAAGGACCTGCACTGTCATTTGGCATTGACAGCTAGGATTTTCAATAAAGGAAACTCCTTATGAGGGCATAAGAGCTCCAAAAACTCTCCATGTTTCTCTTCAAATAAAAAACAGAAGGAAGAGCCCCTCTGTGAGCATCCAGACCGGAATCACAGAGGCAAGCTGCTCAGTGATGGCCTTACTGGCCAGCTCCCAAGGCTGGTGCCGGTGCTCTCTGCCCTCTCCAGCCACTGAAGTTAAGACATCCCAAAGGAAAAGAAAGGTTCAGAAAATATTCAACTCTTCTCTTTAATTAAACACATCCTGCAAGCTATCAGCACATTCAGAGGACACAAATGAACCTGACCGTGTGTCTGGGGACAGGATGAAGCCTGTGCAGGTGAACCACAGGCTTCCCTTCCGGGACAAAGAATAGACACCTGATACTAAGTCCAGGGGCCCTTATTATTATTCTGGAATACGTGGTATGTTTGTATCTAGACGTCTCTGTTTCAGAAGACCTGGGAATTTTCTTGAATGTCAGAGCTTGGTCTGGAGAACAATGCGAACTTCAGTTGCTGAAGAAACTGATTTATAGTGTGGGTCTCAACCATCTCTGTGTACTAGGCAGACTAAAGCGACTTCCTGTTCGTTTATTCTTGCTTTTATACTTGACACAGGGTCTGATATAGCTCAGTCAGTGTCCAGTATGAGGTAGCTGAGGATGGCTTGAATTTCTTGTTATTCCTGACTCCACCTCCCAAGGGCTGGGATTAGAGGTGTATAGCATCACACCCCACCTAGGCAGGGCTTCCAGGACTCAACACAAGCACTCTACCTAATGAATTACTTCCTAGGTGTCTGTTTTGTTTTTATTCTTGGTGCCCAGGCCATGCATGGTGAGCGTGTGTGCTCGCATACACACACACACACACCACACACACACACACACACAGGGAGAGAGAGAGAGAGAGAGAGAGAGAGAGAGAGAGAGAGAGAGAGTTTGTCTCTGGGCTAACATTTCTTCCTCTACATGCCTCTAAAGCAAGACTGGCATCAAGAATCAAGATATAAAATGTATATTCTCTGAAGTGTTGGGTACATTTTTATCATTTATTTTAATTTAGGGTGTGCCCTTAAATTTTAAAATCACTAATAATTTCTGGCATTCTGTTTGAGAGGTTGGAGCCTGTGGCCAATAACCTCATTGAAGTGCATTTTACATACTATAAAATCCACCCAGTTCAACCTGAAAAGTGTGACTGTCACCATAGTCAATCTTAGCATATTTTCACCTCCCTTGAAAACCAGTAAGGGCACAGTTCATTTAAACATAATCAGTGGTTTACCTGTGTGGAGGCTTAAGAAAGCCTTGATTTCTACAACTCTTTTATTTCTCAATATTGTCCAGTTTGAGCTATTCCCTCTACTAGGGAATGCACAAATTTCAAAGTGCTGAGGATTCAACCTCCATTCCGAAAAACTAAATATGTAAGCACCAACAGAAGCTGGCCCTTGCCCTGGGCACACCAGTGATAGGCTTTCCATAGGAGATAGCTGAGGAATGTTGGCGAGGACCTGTTGCCTCTGGCTGAATTCCGAATATAAATCAAATTTGTTCTTTGAACCTTTAATCCACTTTGGTGAGGCATGATCTGTACCAAGCCTCGAGAATAATCCAGTTTTGTCAAAGCTCCATAAAAATTCTACTTATTTATTTTTATTTATTTATTTAGTTTAGTTAGTTAGTTAGTTAATGGATAGATAAAGATAGATACAGTCTAGGTTTAGTGACTTGAATTTTAAAATTATTTTAATGAGTTATTTCAGTCATTAGATATTTCTTTTTTGTTTGTTTTGCACAATGCCAGGGATGAAACCAGAGGCCTTGTATATTTATTCAGATGTAAAGAGATAATTTAATGGAGGCAAACACACAGAGAAAGGGATGAAGGATTAATCTTGGTTCTTTGGTCCCTATTTTTCTCAAGGTCTGGAATGATTATGAGACCACTGTGAGGAAGACCCAGAACTGTAGCACACCCATCCCTGGCCCTCCCAGAACATGCAGGACTTTGGCAGAACACTGGCTGCATAGTCTCTAAAGGAGACTTGGACCCAGTCAAACCATTCAGTTCCTTTGGAGTGCCAACTCAAAAGCATTTATTTTCCTCTTCAGTGCATTAGTGAGCCCAAAGGAGAAGGGAAACAAAGCCCTACTTGTTGTGGAGGTGTAAGAACAAACAGCTGGCGCAAGCCCAGGGAGCCAGGCAGGGGAGGCTCAGGTCTGGGAACAGCTAGGTCTACTCCTCCACTTTCCAAAGCAAGATGTGGGGTGGGTCAGACATGAGAGGCTCAGCACTCCAACCTTCCAGCAATGGCTCCCCACACCCAGCACCCGACCAAGGCACAAGGCCCCAGAACCACCAGGACTCACGGGGTAGGAGGTGATATGGATGGACTTCACGTCCAGTTTTCCAGGTTCTATTTGATAAGGGACTATTACCCAATCACCGAGGTGCCTACACAGAGAGCGTGTGACAGAAGAACAGCTAGGCCACACTTCAGCTTCACCAGGACACACAGACAAAGGACAAAGGGGTGGGGATTCCCATGGTTCCGTTTACAGTTCAGAAAGAGGTTCCGAGAGAAGCTCCAGAGGAGTTTCCAGTCTTTTAACTGATAATCAAGCAGATGCAGCTCTCCAGAGAAGGTAGCCCAGGAAGGACCGCAGTTGGCATGGCAACCTTTGCCGATTTAGATGAAAGAGATTGAGGTTGGGATGGATATAGATTAAGCCTTCCCGTCTTCCAGAACCTTGCCTGGAAAGTCAAAACCGAAAATGTTCTCTTTATTGATCCTACCTATAATAAGAAGAGAGGGGCTGGAGAGATGGTTCAGAGGTTAAGAGCACTGACTGCTCCTCCAGGGGTCCTGAGTTCAATTCCCAGCAACCACATGGTGGTTCACAACCATCTGTAATCGGATCTGATGCCCTCTTCTGATGTGCCAGAGACAGAATGCTTATATACATTAAATAAATAAAGCTTTAAGAAGAGGAAGAGGAGGAGGAAGAGAAGCCTACTGTTGTGTTCTTTTCTAAGAGTCCCTGGAATTTGAGCTGCCAGCTGCCAGGAGTGACCATACCCTCTTCCCACTGATTTTATTCCACATACCTTCCTAGCCTCAGGCAAAGTACATAGGAGTTAGCCTCAGATGGAGGAGCTGGCTGGTTCCAGCCTGAAGCTAACAAAACATTTCCACAGAAACTGTAAGCATAAGCAAAGATCTGATTCTTTTAAAGCAAATGTTGGTACACATAGGCACATTCTCTTCAAGGACTGACATTTTCACGAAGGTGAATCAGTTTGAGAGATTCACTAAGCAGTTTGCAAAGCTGAAATCATAGGTTATAACAATAATTTTAGAATTAGATGGCCCACTGTACAGAGGCGCATAGGGAGAGTTCTTTGGATGCATATATATATATACATACACACACACACACACACATCTATACATACATACATATACACACAATACATTAATGAGAGTTTCCTTGTCCCTGGGCTACATACTGAGAGCTCTGTCTTTAAAAAAGAAAAAAAGAAGAAAAGAAAAAGAGAGAGGAGGGAGGAAGAAGGAAGGAAGGAAGGAAGGAAGGAAGGAAGGAAGGAAGGGTAGGAAGGAAGGAAGCTTTTGTTGTTCTTGACTGTAAGAGAAGTCAGAGATTGGTGAAAAAAACAAAACTAAACAAAACCAACAACAACAGGCCATCTTTGTACTAAAGTAAAGGTGACAGATGCATTTTGGGTTCACGACCTTAGTGTGCCACAATTTTCCATATGTGCTTCTGTGCGCTAAACAAACATTAGAGAAGATACACACAAATGACTTGATAGTGCCCAAGCAAAACGTTAGTTATGGACAATGACGTGTGAGTTTTATCTACAATTGTCACACACAGACAGCAGGACACACATGCACACACACACACACACACACACACACAACACACGCACACACAAACACATATTTCTCCTAATTTCATCCATTCTTGGCTCTCGGTCCACACAAAAACAAGCAGTTCGCAAAAGTGACCCTTGCTGGCACAGGAAGTACATAATGATAAATGCAATACGTCCCATTACACAACAGCAAACAGCCACTTTGTACACACTTGCCTGGCTCCAGAGACACACTTCCTCCAGCCTTCCATGTAAGCACCTGAGGAATCTGCTGGCTGAAGTGCCACACTGTCTAGGTCCACTGCGCATGCTTAGCTCACAAGCCGGGTAGCATCCCTCTGTGACAGTTGGTAGTTATGCTCTCCGGCTCTGCACCAACCCCATGCATCTGCACATCTTGCTGCATTCTGCCTTCACAACTATCACAGTGCAGTATTAGGCATTCGTTTCGTAGAGCAGACAGTGACTTAAAGAAGCCAATTGCACTGAGCGGGTCACAGGCCTCCTAGGCGTGGCTCTGAGAAGCAGCGTGGGTTACCCCACAGCTGATAGATTCCCCCTGTGCAATGCAGCTTTGCCTCGCCCGCCAATTAAACAATAATGGCGACTACTCAGCCTTGCAGGCCTGCCACTCCCGGGAACTGTTTTCCCCGCCCGTAGGAACTCCTTTGATTTACATACTACTGGTGTTACCAAAGCCATGTGCTTTTACAGATGAGAAAGAGTGGAACCAATCAACCTCCTTCAGTGTGCCAGGTTTACAGAGCTTCACCACAAAGGCAACTTCCTAATTTTACTCGAACTTCTCCCTTTTTATTAAACGTACTGGTACACTTTTTGGTGCACATGTAAACTCAGGGGGGGGAAAGAAAAAATTCTATGACTTCTACAAATCAACACAATTTATTATTAAAAAAAATGTCATGTCAGTCTTTGACTACTAGGTGGGCCGCATGGACAGGCCAATACCCTAACGACCCAGAACCT
Organism: Mastomys natalensis; assembly: GCA_021653895.1. Taxonomy (NCBI): domain Eukaryota; kingdom Metazoa; phylum Chordata; class Mammalia; order Rodentia; family Muridae; genus Mastomys; species Mastomys natalensis. The sequence goes on from JAJTUV010000570.1 coordinate 683,101, forward strand.
TAATGAATTCGGTGCACATTCAGTTTTCTGGGCTAGAAAAACAAACAAAATAAACAAACAAAAACCAAACAGTAACAACAACAAAAACAGGCTGAGAACACTATCAAGTCAAAAAAGCCCACAGAGATTGACAGCAGATAGCTCGATGAGGCTCTTTCTTCTGTAGACCACTCTGACATCTTGAATTCTAAAAATGGAGGGCAGATTGTTCTTCTGTGACTGCATGGTGCCTTGTAAGGAGTGAACTGACTGGGATGTTTTGGCTCAAGTGAGTTTCCTCTTCAGTTGTGTTCTTCTTTCCCTCCCATGGGTGATTTCCTTCCATTTACATATGGGAAGTCTGCCCCTGAGTTCCTCACATCGGAGGGGCTGCTTCGCTGCATTCTTTGCTCTTCCACTCATTCATAAATCCATGTATGGAATGAGGACGTTGCGCAAGGCTGAGAGGATATGGAAATTCTGCACGGACTGAGCAGAAGCAAAATGTACCCTGCACATAGCAAAAACATGAAATAGTGTGGGCTTGAGGGCTTTACAGTGTCTGGGAGGACACTGTCGGTCACAGGAAGGATACATGCAGATGGAAAAGGTGGCCCCAGGCCACACAGTTTGTCAGCTGAATAAGAAAATATAGCACTGTATGGGATTGGAGTCGTGAATAAAGGGGGAAACCTGACAAGACAGGTGCTATGACAAACAGCCTGTTATCTGTCCTCTAAAAGTATTTACACAGTTAAAATGCAAACATGCCACCATTTAATTTATATTGACACAAGCATTACATGAAATTATGTTATATTTTGGAGATATATGGACCTGTAGAGGACTGACATCATGTCTGTTTTCTTTACAGCTGCTTATGAAAGACTATACAAAGCACATGGCAAAAATATATTCTCCCTAAAGAATAGCTACTACTAGGCCAGGGAGGAGGCCTCATGGGTAAAGCAGTTGTCACCAAACCTAACAGTCTGAGTGTGATCCATATGATAGAAGGAATGGCCAGTTTTCCACACATGCAAGCCAATGGGTGTTTTCAAATGTAAGCATTGTTTAGACTATTTATCATTTTTCTTTGTGTTTGAAATTATTTACAGCAAACAGTTAAATTATATGAATGTGGCAATTATTAGAAATTGGGGAAAATTTTTCAAGGTCAATCATTTCTACCAAAGAACATGTCCACAAAGAACATACTATAAAATGACATTGTTCAAAATCTTTCCTGTACTATAAGTGTATTTTTCAAAGAACATACATGTCACATACACAGACTGAACTGTAGTCACAATTTTGCTCTGTTTTTTTTTTGGTAGGATATCCATTATCTTGGCCATTGTTGGAGCAAGTGTAGATCTCGTCTTATAGCGGGGGTAGACGCATTTCTCAATGTTAATCATTAGATACTTGGGCTAATCTGGATTTCCAGAGGATCTGAGCTAGATTTGATCACAGGATGGTATGGAATCTCTGGGTGTTTGTGGGATGTAGGATTAATCACGCAGCTATCGCATCTTATGTTTCAGTAGGATAATGAGGTATTAGAAGTCTTCAGGCTCAGATTGGTGATTGAGAAAGGTGTGTGGGTGGGAGCCAGCCCTTCCACTGAGTGACTCACACCCCAACAAAGCAAAGCTCTGCTACTTTTGAATATTTTTGTTGTTGTTTTGTGATTCCTCCTCCCCCTGAGCTAGGGTGGCTATTTTTTTAATATTAAAAAAAAAAAAAAAGGCATTAGGAAAACCTTAGGACTCGCAAACATCTAAATCCCTTCTGTGTTTGCCTGAGTGGAGTGCATCCCTAAAGCTGCCGGGTTCATAACCCTATTCCTGTCGTTTTGACTCGCACCTGTGCCGTTCACAGTGTGGGTGTATAATGGACACTTTGCAGGTGTGGATGCTGTGGCGTTGCCTTCCTTCGCCCCTCCTCTTGGAAGGGAGCCCCTTAGGAGCAGGGATGTAGACCATTCGGTTTACCTTTTCTGCGTGAGCCTACCTTTTGTCAAAGAACAGATGTAGTAAGTGTTGACTCAAAGCCGAGACCAGGACTTGAAGCTGCTGACTTCAGTCTGATGACGTCACGCTCTAGACTGAGCCCCCTTCCACCCAAGGCTTTTTAACTGGTGAACTAAACCAATACAGGTTAGAAGCTGGAAGCATGCAGTATGCGGAGGAGAGATGGGATAAAAACTTAACCCTGCCTTTGAGTTTTACATCTCTTTCCTGTTCCCATAGGGATAGGTTTCCACTGGTAAGCATGGTCTAAGGCAGCTAACCCGAGCCAGAACTTTCTGAGGTATACAAGAGCGATCAGAGCAAGTGCACAGTCAACCCAATTTCCTGAAGAGGTGGAGCCTCCTGAGGGAACACTGGCTTTGGGATCCTTGACCAGCCAGTCTGAGGAACTTCAAGTTCTTACCACAGAATGTTTTGCCCAGTGCAAACTATTTCCTTTGTCACACTCTTTGGGGAACGATGCTGTAACACTGCCCTGGGGACTGAACACAAGCAACTTGTAGTGAGGAGATGAGATTTCTACCCCTCTCTCTAGTCAGTGGCTGTGTCCTTCATCGGATCCCAGTATCTAATGTCTCTGGACACGTGAATCTGTCTCTGGGTCTGCTCTGTGAGTCTCTCTTTGTGGGACTGCTGTGTTGTCTATCTCTCTTGTAGATGACAGTGTGTAAGTTCTCTCTGTGTACGTTCGCTAAGTCACTACGTAGCTTTCTTCGCTGCACACAGTACACATACTTCTGCTGGCTGTGTGAGAGATGAGATCCGTGATCTCCACCTCCTTCTCTACCCCTCCCTTCCTCTTCCTTTTTCTTTTTTTCAATCTCTTCCCTTCTTTAATTCCACTCGGAGGTGGATCCTGATGAAAGACACCCCCTCCCTTTTCTCTTTATCCATTCTTTTTCCCTTATCTGCTCAGATTTGGTTCAACTGTGTAACCTAGCCTGGCCTTGGTCTCCCAATGCTCGTGTCTCGCTCTCCTGGGTACTGTGATTAATGGCCTGCACAACATGCCCTTTTGTATCTCTGTCTGTCTCTCTTTGACTCCCATGTTTCTGAATCCCTGCCCCTCTTCCTCCCTCTGTCTCAGTGTTTCCATTTTCCAGAACTTCTGGTCTTATTATCAGACTCCAAGCACAGGTTGATCCTGGTCTCTAACTACCTCTGTGTTGGTGTTGGTCTTGTGCTCTGTGTATTGAGATGCTGAGTTCTGTGCCCCAAGATCAGGTTGTCATTTGGACATAGACATTGTATTGACCAATGTGCTATAAAGATTGCTTCCCTGGGCAGGAGGAGGAGGAAGGCGGGACTGGAGATCGAGTATTGGGGGTGGGGCAGTCTCAGGGACCACGAGGAGAAGGGAAAAAGATGGGGAAGAAGGAGATTGCCATGAGTCAGGATGGGCCATGAGCATGTGGCCAAAAGAAACTTGTCCCGGGAATACACATGGAACAGAGCAAACAGAGCTAGGTTCAGGTTGGCAAATAACATGGGGCCTATGGCTGGGATGTAGGTTAGAATAGCTCAGAACCTGCCCAGTTTAGGTTTACAGATTGTTAATAAAAATACAAGGTTTCTGTGCCTGTTATTCAGGAGCTATACAGGGGTAGAGTGGGGGCAGAAACCCCACATAAAAATATTTCTATACTTCTCCTTTCGGTGCTGTTTTGTTTTGTTTGTTTGTTTGTTTGTTTTGAGCTGAGGTTTAACACCCAGCTTTAGTGGGTTTGCATGTGGTCAGATCTGTTTCCTAAAGCCTCGGACAACTAGCCATTCAGCACTGCTAGTAGCGTGTATAGGCGGAACACTTAAAACAGTGATGTGGAAAGTCCCAGCCTTGCTGATTCCATCACCAAAAACTCCCAACTGGAAAGACCGTGGGGAGACTCAGCCTCCTCCGTACAGTGTGCTGCACCTACCTGAGCTGTTTTTAAACTTCCCCAACTCTGTGGAAAGCTTCTACTTGTCTCTCTCTACTTGAGAAGAGAAGTTCTACCTTATGGGTGTCTTCTATGAACAATACCATCATGTCTTAGATACAGTCTGACTGTAATTCAGCGCTGAGAGCTCTGGAGCTAAAATGAGAGATGTCTTTATCCTACACTGGCAATTTCTGATGATGCAGAGAGGCCAAAACTTTGCCTTTCCCATGATTGAAGCATCCAGCATTGACTCTATGTACAAAGGTACACAAATGAGATCAACATCTGACCAATCTTGAGGAACACCTCAGGAGCTAAGTCAGATCAATCCAAGTGGGGACAGCTTGGATCGGGAAAGCCCGGTGGAGATCTCATGTTTTTTTCCTCACTGTGTTCACAGAGAATATGAAGCCAAGCTGTAAGTTCAACCACAGATCAATCATCTGTGCCATGGCCTTAGAGAAGGAGAGACACATTATCCATCTGTCCTCTGGGGCCCAAAGACTTCAGAGGTTGTCACCATCATTTTAAAATGAGAACAATTTTGAAACATAAGAGAAAAAGATGCACATTTATTTTTTGAGTATTTATGCCAGCTGTGGGCTTTTTTTTTTTTTTCTTTCTGCTTTCCTATAATAAAGAGTTTCTATTCCTGTTTTTTGGTTCAAATATATGTTTCTTTATAATTCAATATAAACAGAATCCAAGTTCTAGGTCACTTCTCTTTGCCAAGAAGAGAGGCATATGATTAAATATATTGATAATCTGTAGGCATGGGTTGCTAAGAAATCTCGACGAGAAATACTCTAGAGCTGAGGGCTTTGCTTGTTTAACAAGTGCAAGGCCCTGGGTTCAACCCCTAGTACAGCCAGGAGGGCAGGAGGGAAGGGAGGAAGAAGAAGGGAGGGAAGAGGAAGGAGAAAAGGGAGGAAGGAGGAAAGGAGGAAAGGAGGGAGGGAGGGAAGGAGAGAGGGAGGGAAGGAGGGAGGGAGGGAGGAAGGGAGGGAGGGAGGGAGGGAGGGAGGGAGGGAGGGAGGGAGGGAGGGAGGGAGGAGGGAAAAAAGTACCTTAAGTGAGGATGCAAACCACCAGTTTTTCTAATGTTATTTTGCATTACTCTCCAGCACGGGTCCCGTGTTTCAGCTAGGCATGCTGCTGTCCATATGAACCACACACAAACTGACCTCAGTGTCTTTGCTTGAGATGCCCTTTCTCTCACTACCTAATAGATCAGATATTCACTGTCAAGCCCAGAGCGCCATCACCTCCGTCCATGAACCTTCCCTGGCTCTGTCCAGCAGCATACAACACTAGGTCGGCAGCCACAGAGGATTTCTGACCACTAACCCGTAGATCTCTTTCTCTACAGAAACCCATAGAAAACTTTGCTTTGCTCTTTTCTCAAGATGCCAAAAACTCAAGCCATTAGGGATACTGAATGAAAGCTCGTAGGATCAAGGGTCTTTCACGTTCATGTTTCTCAGATTCTTAGGGTAGAGATCACTTGAGCCCTCAGGAGGCTGGAGGACAAGAATATTCACTTCTACCAAGCCCTCAGGTGCTGCTCCAATGGCTAGCCCAAATTTTGAGTAGCAAGGCTTTCTACTGATTTCCAAACACCAACAGCAACTCATCAGTGGTCTGATAGTGAATTTAGTGGTTTATATAAATATTTGTGCAAAGTAAATATCAAAAATATTTAAGTAAATAGCTCATAGAAAGTTTTTTTCCTTGTAACTTTTTTTTGAGTGTGCTTTTTTTTTTTTAATGTACTGTGTGCTATCTCAAAAATTTTAAAGTATTTCCTTCAAAGGACAAGCATAAACAAGCATAAACAAGACATCAACAGACCAGTAAATTAAAATAATAAAACCCTAAGGATAAAACACCTGGGTGTTTCCAGCATGCTGGAATGGTCTCCTAGAAGCTTCCAGCATGAGGAGGCACTGGAATGAAGGCTGGGGGGACTGAATTGAGAACAAGCTTCTGGATCCAGCCTGCCTGTGTTCTCTGTGGTTGAGTTTATTTCCTGTACCTCCCTGAGAGGCAGCTATGAAAACTATTTAGTGGGTGGGTGTTTCCTAATTTGCTGCCTTATCGTGGGAGAGATAAGGCCACTGTTTCCTTCAAGGCCAACTGCTAGTTTTCATATTCTTATAAACCCAATGCAAGTATTCTGTCCGAGTTTAAAATTAGACTAACATCTTTACTCTTACTGGTGCTGACCTTGAGACACAGCTGGGAAAATCTATAACCCATAGGGATTAAAGCTGACTATAACACACTTTTTGTTTCTTTAGAGAAAGTAAGACCAAAAGACTCGGAGTTGGAAAAGAAGCTTTATTCAACACTATGTAGTCATGTGTCACCAATGGCTAGGAGAAAGTCTGGCATATTAATGATAGAGAATTTAGTAAAGTTTGTGGTTTGTTCTCTTTTGCAAAAGTTAAGGAACTAAGGAAATTGTATAACAGAAGACAGCCTCTCAGTATATGAAAGTACGGTTTTCTCTCTGAAAACCTTGTCATCTTGATTTGTGACAACCTGAAGTTGCGGCAGGAGGGAACACACAGTTCCTAAACGAAAACAGGGAGCACAGAGTTCCTAAGCTAACTCAGGGACCACAGAGTTGCTAAGCTAGGTTAAAGCGGTCGGAGGTCGGAGCGGTTGGGGCCACAGAGGAAGGGATCGCATTGAAGGCGTGGCCTCTTTTCCTGGCATTGCTCGCTCTGCTTGGGTCCAAGATGGATACTCATTAACCCACCTTTTCTCTTCTCGGTACCCACTAGCCAACTAGTTTCTTACTATGCTTCATTCTAAAACTAGTAGTCTTGAAAAAGTACAGAGAAAATGACGACCAGGAGCTTTTGTCCACAGCAGGCTCTGTGTGAGCACCCTCATGCAATGCTGAAGAGACCAGAGCAAGCTCAAACTCAGGTTGTGCGTGCCCTGAAACAAGACCAGACAAACAAGGTGCTGGTCTGTTCTGCACAACAGAACTTAGCTTTCAGGGACAATGCAAAATTCCAAGCTTAAAAGGTACTCGGAAGATGAGTACTTTAGGAGATAAAGGACACAAAAGCCTGCGATAAAAAAGATAAAAAGATGATAGACAGAGAAGGGGCACTCCGTCAGCGACTGTGCGACTTCATCTATGAGAGGAGATCTGCCAGAGAAAGCAGCATTGGCCAGGGCAGGTCCCTTCCACAGCTCCACTTAACTCTACTGCTCAGCCGCTCAGGCTGAGACTTCATACCACAGGCACATCACAACGGATGCCTGCGCTGCTGACCAAAAGATCTCTCACTGCCTGGACCCCTCAGATGTCTCTTTAACATCACCGGCATCATCTGAATGACTGGCCATCTCTGCCTCACCAGCACCCTGGGACTGGGGGGGTCCCTGCAGTTGGCAGCTATCTCTAGTGCCTAGCTTTCTGGGCTAAATCAAAATAATACAAAATAGAATAAGGATGATAACTGCAGTGGAGATATTGCCAGGTATAGCTGAGTGGATCTCACTAGGGATGGTAACTAACCTACTGAGTACTGCTGTCTGCCACGTCACTGGTGTTAACATGAGCAATCCTCACCGCTGGCCTATGAGGTATAGATACTGGGTTTTTTTTTTTTTTTAATTTATTTAATTTTATTTCATGTGCATTGGTGTCAAGTCCCCTGGACCTGGAGTTACAGTAGTCAGTTGTAAGCTACCATGTGGGTGCTAGGGATTGAACCTGGGTCCTCTGAAAGAGCAGCCAGTGCTCTTAACCACTAAACCATCTCTCCAGCCCCACATAGATATTGCTCGTCTGACTTTGGCTATATATGGGAGCTGAAGCTGCTCAGATAGGTAAAGTAACTTGCCTAAGGTCTTGTTTCAAGTGAAAGGCATCACCTGGATTGGAACCCAGACAACATGACTCCAGGGTCACTACCCCAGTTACCACACTGCTTAAAGACCAAATGAAGGACCTGTCTCTGAGAGAAAGGCCCAGAGTACATGACCATGGCCTAGAATGCTCTTATCCCTATAGAATTAGGAAGTGGGGATAAAACCAAATGCTAGCTGAGTTCACGGACTAGCTCTGAGATGGAGACACAGTTATGTGGAAAAGTGTCTCCTGGAAGAAGGAACAGGGAAATTGAGGCTCCAGGGTACAAAAAGGGCTCTATTTGTATTGTCTTCTTTAAACCATACATATATATCACCTTTTCTAAACCACAAAGATCAATTAAAAACACGGGAATATGAAAAGGTCAGCTTGAATCTCCTTGGGACTTTCCCTGCTCCTTCGGTATTCATCAACTTGAAACAGTGTTTAACTTGACAGCAGTGCTCACTCTGAAACACCGGGGTTCTTTGTGCACGGCTTCAGTTTTCTCATGGCTCCAGATGGCTTGGTTTTTCTCATGAAGCTTTCCTACTCTTAGAAAAGAGTGAGATAGGACAAAAGAAAAAGAAATTGGCCAGTGCTTTCATGGACACTTTTGTTCTTTACTTTTTTCCTTTTCTTTTTTTATTGTCATGTTTGTGCGTATGTATGTATGTGTGCTTGAATGTGTGTGGGCATGTGTTGTGTTGGTGTGTGGAGGGAGTGCTCGTGCATGTGCAGGCTCAGAGATGAGGCTGGAAACCATTCTTCATAGTTCTTCCACCTAATTCATTGAGGCTGTGCCTCTCAAACAAACCCAGAGCTTGTGGGCATAGCTAGTCTTGCTAGCCAGCTTGCTCTGGAGATGCATCTCTCTTCTCTCTCTCTCTCTCTCTCTCTCTCTCTCTCTCTCTCTCTCTCTCTCTCTCTCCATCCCCCACCCCCTTTGGGCTTTGGGGCAAATACTTTAAAGGCTGAGCCATCTCCCCCAGCCTCTGTTATACCTGTTTTAGATTAGGCTCCTTAAACCACACTATTATTTACTGGGCTGCCTTGCAAACTGGGTAGTTTGACAAAGAGTAATCTACCATTTCACACCTTCAAGGGCTACAAGTTCAAAACCAAGCATCTAGGAGGGTGGCTCTTTCAAGAAGGCTTTGAGGAAGAACCTGTTTCGGTCACTCTGGCTCTCTGGCAACAATCTGGGTCACACAGCATTCTCCTGTATGGAAATCTGTCCTCTAGCATTCCCTTTTTATAGAAAGATTCCAACCATGCTGGATTGTGCCCACCTGACCGGCCTTGTTTTCACTTCCTTCCAAATAAGGTCACAGTCTTTGGAGCTGAAGGTTAAGACAATGTGGGAGCTAGTTCTGACCACAGCCTATGGCATACTGCTAGGTGCCACTGGCGTTTCTCACACTCGTCTGGGGAATTCCTAGTTCTCATTCGGGCTGAGAAACTGGTGTCTGGCATCCTTAATATGGAGAATATTGGTTATTTGTCTCTGGGGGACAAACTCCAGAGAAATATTACCCATGACTCATCCTGAAGGGAAGCCCTGTTCTGGTCTTTCTAGGTGGTACCACAGCAACCTCACCCGCCATGCTGCTGAGGCCCTTCTTCTCTCCAACGGGCGTGATGGTAGCTACTTGCTGAGGGACAGCAATGAACAGGCCGGGCTCTACTCTCTCTCGGTGAGGTAGGTGCCTAAGGACTTGGAAGATTTCAGTCCCATCTGTCACCTGTTCGCTTTGCAGCACTCACACTGTCAGATGACAAAAATTCCCTAATTCTTGGTGAGTCACCAGATAAAAGGATTTCAAATGCTGAATGGTAAGATTGTAGAGAAGTCTTTCCGGGGCTGAGAGATAGCTCCATGGTTGAGAGCACTGGGCTCTCGTAAAGGACCCAAGTTTGGTTCTTAGTATCCATGTTTGGGAGTTCGCAATGGCCTGTAACTCAAACTTCAGGGAGTTCTGACATCTCTGGCTACCTGGGCACTTGCACTCACAGAAACACATACATACACATACACACACCCACTCACACACACACACATATACACACCACATACACACATATACACCACACACACACACATGCACTAAAAAAATATTTCATGTTCTATTCACTATAGAAAAAATATGTCAAAACCAAAGGAGACTGACAATTATTTGATCCCAACCTGCCATTAGACACATGAAGACTCTGAGACCCAAAGGAACAGGCTGTCTGTCATGGCTCAATTAACAGTGAAGCAGCTCTGTCCTCTGAATTCCTGGACTGGGCCCCTTTTTGTGATTTCTTTCTTGCCTGGGAAAAGCATAAAGGTTTGTGACCATGCAGTGTTCATAGTCACAGACTCAAATGGATAACGTGCAACTTTAATTTTTTCCTATGGACTCCATCCATTTCCCCCAATGGTGAGCTAATCTAGTCCCTCTGAGTTGCACCAGGCTATGAGGATGCCCAGTGCATTTAAGGTTTCTCCTCCCATCCCCCAATGACTCCGTTTGTAGTCGTGAACCTCTGACATGCTGGCTTCTAGTGGCAATCACTAAGTGTTCCTGAGTTCTTATGGCCTTGGCTGGATATACATGTAAGGGCTCTATGCTAATAATGGCCATTGGTGGGCCATTGGATGACTGTGGCAGCACTTCCACAATCCAGGAACCCTTGGAAGTCATGTGTTCCCTTCTCAGGGCAGTCCCTCAGGCCAGTCTTGCTCTCCTGTTCTCTCCTTTCTCTAAGTTCCTGGCCTTCCTGCACTCCCAGGATGGCAGTGGCTACACCGCTAATGTTGTTCCTAGCTCCTTTTCATCCAGTTCAGCCATTTTGGTTTATTCAGTTTGGAGTTTTGTTACTCCTTCCTCCTCCCTCCTTCTCCCCTTCCTCTCCCTTTCCATCTTCCCCTCCTTCTCTTCCCCCTCTCTCCCACTTCTTCTTTCTTTTTGGTTTGGGGGCCCAAACTCAGGTTCTCACACTTTCAAGGCATGTACTTTACCAACTACGCTAGCTCTCCAACCTGGGAAATACTTTCTTACTTTCTTAGCTGTTTTATTCTCAGTCAGGGAGGAGGGGAGAGGAGAGAGGAAGAGGGAGGGGCAGTGGAAGGAAGGAAGGATGGAAGAAGTCAGATATGGTGGTGTATATTTTCAATTCTGTTGCTATGGAAACAGACATTGCTTACTGGATAGCCAGCCTAGTCTATTTCGCTCAATTAACAGTGAAGCAGCTCTGTCCTCTGAATTCCTGGACTGGGCCCCTTTTTGTGATTTCTTTCTTGCCTGGGAAAAGCATAAAGGTTTGTGACCATGCAGTGTTCATAGTCACAGACTCAAATGGATAACGTACAACTTTAATTTTTTCCTATGGACTCCATCCATTTCCCCCAATGGTGAGCTAATCTAGTCCCTCTGAGTTGCACCAGGCTATGAGGATGCCCAGTGCATTTAAGGTTTCTCCTCCCATCCCTCAATGACTCCGTTTGTAGTCGTGAACCTACAGTTTAGAACCCTAGTCTGGTTCTAAACCAGAGATGGGTGCTGTCTGAGGAACAATAACCAAAGTTGGTCTCTGTTCGTCACATACACACAAAGATATGCACATGCACTTGCACATATAAGCGTGCCTGCACACATGTAAATGTTCATGCATGCACACACACAAACAGACCCAGAAAAAGTACTTCTCTAAACAACTGTCGACAGGCTTCAGTGAGCTCAGAAGCAAAGAATTTGGCATATTGTTTATCCTCTCCTCAGACATGGACCCTTCAGTATTCATTTTCTATGCTATATAACAAGTCACCAAAAAATTATAAAGGCTTAAAACAACACAAATTGACCATGTCGCTGTCCTTGTATGATTTAAAGTCCGGGCCTTGCCTGGGTGGTTTCTCTATTTAAATTCTACCAGCCTGACATAAAGATGTTTTCAGCTGCAGCTGGGGCTCTTGTCCGGAATAAAGAACCCTAGCATCACTTCCCCCTTTCCTTACCTCGTTTGTCTTTCATTTCCCTGCTGTGGTAGCACAAGGGTCCCTGTTCCCCTAGCTATCATTCAGGGAGCAGTGTCAACTGACAGATGCCACTGAGGTCTGTGCTATGTGGCTTGTATGAATAATACACATGGCACGAATGTCTGCTCCCTTCCTGCCAGCCAGAGCACACCTCTTGACCCTCTCCTGTGACAGAGTTCTGTTCCACGGGCCCACACAGACTCTTCCTGGTTTGTTTGTTTGTTTGTTTGTTTTTGAGACAGGGTTTCTCTGTATAGCCCTGGCTGTCCTGGAGCTCACTCTGTAGACCAGGCTGGCCTTGAACTCAGAAATCCACCTGCCTCTGCCTCCCAAGTGCTGGGATTAAAGGCGTGCACCACCACCACCCGGCTGACTCTTCCTGTTTTTAAGATGAACCAATTTGGAGACTTAACAGTGCACTAAATCTTTTCACGACTCCATCTTGACTAGTTCGTACCTGGATAATCGGAACAGGGATATACATTGGAGTTGGGGTCGGGCATCTATGAATTCTGTCTGGCCTCCCTTTCATTCTCTAGCTGTGAGTCTACATGCCTATTTGAAAAGAAGAAGGAGAGATAGGTAGAGAGTAGGGAACAAATTAGGCAGCCAAAGGGAGGAAAAAGTATATTTATTAATACTTGAAGTCACCCTGAGTCTTGTTTATAAATTTTCTAAATAACAGGGCAAGGGACTAGGGAAATAACTCAGTCAGTAATAGCTAAGTCTATGCACGAAGAAAATAAGTGAGTTGGACTCCCAGCACCTATGTAGATAACTAGGAATGTTGGTATGTGCTTATAACCCTGACACTAGAGAGGAGGACACAGAGGGATCCCTGGGGCTCACGCTGATTGATGAATCCCAGGTTCAGTGAGAGTCTTTGTCTCAAAAAAATCCATGCAGAAGATTCACGAGAAATGATACCTGAGGTTAACCCCTGACTTCCACAACCACGTGCACACATGTGTTTATACATATATGTACCTACACATGTGAGAACACAGGTACATGTACTGTGCATCAGGTAGAATCAATAGATCACAGATAGTAATTAAAGTTTTCTCTACGTGTGACTCATCTGATCATAAGCTATTTATGAATAGATTGCATGTATTTCATCTTCATGAAAAATTAAAATATAAATCAGTGGTTTTCATTACAAATACTTGGTAACCCTTAGGTCGAGGGGAAGCTACCATCAGAGGTGACAGAATCCAGAGGCCAATTGTTTAGAGTTATGATTATTTGTATTCATTTATTTGTCCATTCCCTTAATAATAGATCTTTGAAAGCATGCATTTTGTACCAGCCGTCATAATTCAACAACCTTGTTAGCAAGAAGTATAGCCTCATAGGGTCACCAAGACCCAAATCTTGCTACAAAGCTGAGTGTAGCAATAGCATAAAAGAAGGCAAGAAGTCAAAGGGCACTCAACGTAAGGTAGACTTTTCAGGAAGATTCAAGGTTGTTTACCAGCAGAGACCAACAGGAAGGGACAGTTGGAGGTGGTAAGGAGCAAAGATGGAAAAACCTCCCTCTAGAAGAACAGCAGGTCCAGATGGACAGAGATGCTGAAGCTGCCGCCCCAGATCAGCAACATCCACTGAGAACCTGTTAGAAGCTTCCTCTTGAGGGCCTGCCTTCCACCTGTTGAATCGTTGTCTCGGCACAAGACCCTGAAACCTGTCTCAGCAGACCTGACTGTTGACTCTGATATATTCTGAAGTTGGGGTATTGGCCACATAGTGGGTGGTGAGACTAGGGAGAAGATAAATGAACAAATGAGGTGAGCAGGAGAGATTTTATACAATGCTTTTTCATCTCAAAGATGAAGTGGGAAATGACAGCCTTGGAAATCTGACACTCTATTCAATAGATAATCATGCAGGCAGACGAGGGGGAGAGAAGACTAGGGTCATGTGACTCACTGACAGAAGCAGGCTTCTGACTGACTCCCAGACAAGGTAGGAGGGCCAAAGACACACATGTCCTGTCTGTCACTCCTGTCCCTGAATTCATGACCTTGATGGAGATTAATATTCAAGAACCTTTGCAGTCAATGGAAGAGTAGGTAGGGGAACTGTCTCTTGTCTTCAGGTAGAGTGAAAAGCTGAGAGTATTCCCTGCCAGAAGAAATGAACAACAGCCTTTAAAATGCTCAGTGATTTTGATGGCTGTGCATTCAGCATCCTCAAAGGCTTATTTACGGTGATGCTAACACATTGCTATATTTGCCTTCAAAAAGAATTGTCATTTGTTAAATAACACTAAACACTTTTTTTTTTTCTTTCAGAGCAAAAGACTCTGTCAAACACTTTCATGTTGAATATACTGGGTACTCATTTAAATTTGGATTTAATGAATATTCATCTTTAAAGGATTTTGTCAAGCATTTTGCAAATCAACCTTTGATTGGAAGCGAGACAGGTAAGATGTCTTAGTCTAAATATCTGGCTTATTAAGACAGTTATTAATTCATATTTCTGCATGAGTATTTGTTTGAAATCTGGTGACTTCTGCTGGGGTTAAGAACATTGCATGTGCGGGGCAGTGGTGGCACACGCCTTTAATTCCAGCACTTGGGAGGCAGAGGCAGGTGGATTTCTGAGTTCGAGGCCAGCCCGGTCTACAGAGTGAGTTCCAGGACAGCCAGGACTACACAGAGAAACTCTGTCTCAAAAAATAAATAAATAAATAAATAAATAAATAAATAAATAAAACAAAAACAAACAAACAAACAAAGAACATTGCATGGTGAGAGACAGGGAAGGAATACATCAAAGACGGAGCCTTTGCCACAGCCACAAGCTCACCTGGAACTTGTGACCCTCTTGTCTCAGCCTCACAAGTGCAGAATTATGGGATATTAAAAGCTCACTCACTCAGTCAGAGCTTTATGAGTCTGAGGACAGTCTGGTCCACATAGTTAGTTCCATAGTCAGTCAGGTCTATACACTGAGACCTTCTATAAATAAATAAATAAAAAGAAAGAAAGAAAGAAAGAAAGAAAGAAAGAAAGAAAGAAAGAAAGAAAGAAAGAAAGAAAGGGAGACAGTTTCTTTAGAATGTTCTCTTTTATAATACATAAAGAAAAGAAAACGCAAGGTAATTCCTCATCATTTCAGGCATGGACACTGACAGGAATGTGTGCTTGTGACACAAAACTGATAGGTTTAGAAACAGCTGTGTGTGTGTGTGTGTGTGTGTGTGTGTGTGTGTGTGTGTGTGTGTAGGTGAGACCCAGAGAACTTAATCTGAAGCATTTTCAAATATAAACTTCACATAAAATACCCAGAGCAACCAAGTGCTCAATATTGAAAGTGTTGGTTAGAAAACATTTTTATGAGCAGTAATACTCCATAACTATCCTCTTAGTTTACTACAAAGTTTTAGGGCTGTAGCTTGGTATGGATTCAAAATTTCTCATTTCAGTAGTTAGTCAAATAAAAATAAATAAATAAAATAATAATAAAGTATATAAAAAGAATAATAAAAATATATAAAACAAACCCTACATTTTGTCAGCCAGCGTTACACTGGTATAACCACTATTGATTCTTGAGCTAAATGAGCATACAGGTAGGGAAGTTTATTTTGTCTGATGACATCCGTGGTTTGGGGCCATGGCCCCTTACCCCCATGTCATCGTCATGATGGGAGTACACAGCAGTGAGAGCCACTAAGCTCATGGCCAGGAAGCAAAGAAGATGGAGGCGGGATGGGGACTTAGTCCCATTTTACCATCCCCTTCAATGTCACACCACCAATGACCTAACCTTTTCATACTGTTCCTACCATCTTGTAAGACCAAGCAGGGGGTCACATCCCTTAGCACATGGACCTTTGATGGACACTCTCTGTCCACACTGAAGCACCCACTATGCTGGCCCTTGAGTTTTCTAACTTGTCTATAATCTATAAAGTAAAGGGTCACCTCTTAATTTATGGCTTAGAATTGCAGCTTTATTTGCTCTAAATGATGGAAAAATCTCAGTGTATCAACAATGGGAAAATTGCAAGAGCCTACCTATAGCACGAGAGATGGTACTTCAGCTAATTGCTGTGAATCTGTCCATTTTTCTCATAAACTCTGGAGTGGTCTTTCTGGTCATCAGTGTGGCAGGGTGAGCTGACATCATCGATCTCTGCTGTTGCCACTTATGTCACAGGGACAGACCCCAGTATAAATCAATGTCTAGCACAGATGATCGACTCACAGAAACCACACACTAGCTGCTTCCCTGTATACCGAAAAGACCAGCTTTGTGGTAGAATATGCTGAACGTGAACCTAAAGCTGTCAATCTGTCTTGTCTCTGGATGGAAATCCTCACAATCGGCCCTGACAAGTTCTTCAATGTTTAACTGGGTCTCACAAACAAATGCACGTGGGAATATTTGTTTCTACTACTACCTTGATCTGAGCAAGCACATCAGTTTCTCTAATCTCTGCAGCTTTACTTCCTGTGTGTGCCCAACCCTACCCCTACACTTGGCTTTATTCAATTCTTCATCTCTAGAAATGGAGATGAGTGTCTTAAGGCCGGTGTTGCTGCTGCTGCTGCTTCTTCTTCTTCTTCTTCTTCTTCTTCTTCTTCTTCTTCTTCTTCTTCTCTTCTTCTTCTTCTCCTCCTCCTCCTCCTCCTCCTCCTCTTCCTCCTCCTCCTTTCTCTTCTTTAATTGCAGAATTATTTATTTATTTTATGCATGCGAGTACACTGTAACTGTCTTCAAACACACCAGAAGAGGGCATCAGATCCCATTACAGATGATTGTGAGCCACCATGTGGTTGCTGGGACTTGAACTCAGGACCTCTGGAAGAGCAGTCAGTGCTCCTAACCGCTGAGCCATCTCCAGTCCCCCAGTTCTTTTTTTATTTTATTTTTTTTTTTTGACTGCCTCTCCTTTTGTCCCTCCCATATTTGCTATCAGTGCAGGTGAAGAAATAAGTGAAATAAATGAACTGATGGGTATCTCTCAGGAATCCTGTAGCCATCAAAACCACCATTGTTATCTATCTGTTCGCCCTCTTTCCAAGCAAAGTTGGTTCTTTCATTTAAATTTCTTTCCTAGATACTATTTATTCTTTTTTATGGGTTTTCTGTGCTCATTGCTGGACCCTCTCAAAATTAGGAAAAGGTACATACACATCTTGCCTTCTAGCAGATTTCAAGGCAGGGACCACAGTGAATGTGATGTATTTTGACTGACACTTACCCACATAGTCACCAGACAAGAGACTCACCTGAAACTGTACCACAGTAGGATCACCTGCACACAGTAGGGTCACTGTCACACTGCATTTATAACAATGTACAGCCTCCTTATAAACACACTAACCTGTCTTTAAAAAAAAAGTCTCATAGCCAAGTGTACTGGTGCTTGTAATTGTAGCACATAGACAAGAGGATCCCATGTTCAAGGCAAGCCTGGGCTACATACGAAGGTAGAGGATAACCTGAACTACATAACAAGACCCTGCCCCCACCCCCAAAAAGGCTTGTGATTAATTCGTTAGTATTACAGTTTATAGAGTAGTTTTCTCCAGAGTTAAAATGTTCTGTATGTCATCACCAAGGTTCCCACTTCGTTTATTCTAGGAAACTTAAATTTGTCATCCTGTCCACTGGCTGTCCTCTGTTCTATCCATTATCTGATAAACAATTTGCTGCTTCTGGAGCCCTGATTCAGCTGATGAATGTGCACATGACTTGCTGACTTCAAGCCATCGAGTTAGAATACATTAATTCTACTTGCTTATCTGTCCCCACCAGATGAAGCCAAAGCCATCAAAGCTTATTCAAAGGACAAAACTCATGACACTTGAGTGTTCCAGTCTGCCCACCGTGGGAGTAATAGGCTTCCGGAAAACAAGATAGTGTGCTGAAGTCACAAAGTCTGTTAAGCCTAGCAGGGCTGCAATAGTCACAAAGTCACCACTGTGGCCATGAAGAATGGTGAATGGAAAGCAAGATGCCACCTTCTAAAAATAGCCCACTTCTTATTCACTTATGCACTGGCTCCTGTGGGCACAAATGGTGGTACATGCTTATAATCTTAAATTCAAAGTCCGCATGAGCTACATAGCAAAACCCACTCTCAAAAACAAAAGAAATGTTAGTACCTGATGTTAGCTCTGACAGATCAGGAGACCTCAAAGCCAGATTTCTTATGGTTTAAAGAAGAGTACAGGAAAACTACTTGTTCACACATTGAGCGAGGCTCTGCCAGAATGTTCTTCTCTAGGTCTTTTAAAAATCAGAAATAAAATTTGATATTTAAGATCGTGCCTGTTATTTAGTCCCAGGCTTAGCTTTGGCCTGTAGTGCCTAAGAGCATGCATTTATACAGATGGTTTTTCTTGGCTTGGTTGCACAGACCACGGTCAGGAGACTGAAAAAAGAGGATCACAAATTCAAGACCAGATTGGGAAACTTAACAAGATACTGTCTCATTTAAAAAATAATACTAATGGCCGAGCAGTGGTGGTGCACGCCTTTAATCCCAGCACTTAAGAGGCAGAGGCAGGCAGATTTCTGAGTTTGAGGCCAGCCTGGTCTACAGAGTGAGTTCCAGGACAGCCGGGGTTATACAGAGAAAACTCTGTCTCGAAAAACCAAATAATAATAATAATAATAATAATAATAATAATAATAATAAATAATGTTAAGAAATGGACTGGGTGTGTAGTTTAGAGTCCCAGTACTTGCCTTGTATGCACAGTGTCCTAGGAGCAGGTAATATATTGATTTATCCACTGGTGGGAATGCTACTACCTCTGAGGGCAACAACGTGAGCCACATAAAATGACACAAACCTCATATTTGTGCTCTACAACGACACATAACACCTTCAGTAGCATGACACCCAGAATACTTGATTGCAGGTCACAGGAAAGCATTTGTCTTAAAGATAAGTAAAAGCGTTGATCTAAATAGGGACACATTTAAGTGTCTATTTTTTTCCTTTAGTCTTATTCTCTGTTCCTTAAACATGCAAAGTTTGTGATTTTTAGCCTGAAGAACACAGGTATCCTAGATCTCACCTAGATCTCCTTTCAGCTCTGTAGATCCTAGAGTGCTCTCTTCCGTGGTCCCCACTAAAGTCCATGCTCACTGTAAGATCTTTGTCTTACCATCCATAGACACTCTGAAGATGTTTCTAACCCTCAAAACTTTATCACTTCCTAAGCCCACAGCAGGGCTATGCAGTGGACTTACTGACTTTTCCTTCAGCATATTTGATAGTTATATAATTTTTTAATGAATGTATCTTAAAATCATCTTATTGTACATATTAGCATAAACCCATGAGAAGAGGATTCCTGTGAGTTTTGTGTCCTGATATATCCCAGAACTTGGAAGAATAATGCTAATCACATCCTTAGCATGCCAAGGCTGGGCAGGCGAATCCTACAGTCTGTATTGTACTCCAACACTCCTGGCAGTTCTAACCAGCAAAATTGATACAAAGCACTACATAGACTTCTGCTTCAGTGTTCTGTATCTACCTGTTGATGACTAAATCCAGAACCCACCTTCCATTTGTCATGGTGATATCTAAAGAGTATATTCTTTATGAATAGCACTCCATAGACCTAGATACTTGAGAAACATTTTTAGTATAGGTCATTTTTACTGATTCTTCCTCTAATTAGCAAAGTTTCCTTCACACAGTCATGAAAACGCAGACAACATTTACATCTATACTTAGGCATCCAAGTATTGTTAAAACAAAACACCCTTTGGTCATATTGAAATAGCTTCCAGTGAAAACTGTCATGTAGTTTTGGGGGTGTTTGTTTGTTTGTTTTGATAGTTCAAGGTAACTTTAGTCACCTAATCCACATAGGAAAGCATGCACCATGCTTCAAGTCAGGTGCTCAGTTTGCAGCTTCCCTTTAGAATAGTTTGTACAGTGTTGGAGACCCTACGCGGTTCTTTCACAAATGCCAAATTTCAACTTCTGTTTTTCCTTTGATGTGGGATGCCTGGGCCTTGGGTAAAAGTTACAATTCATATTATTCACTTGTGGCACCAGCTAGTTTCCTGGGGTAGTGCTTTCAGCTAACGAAGTTGAGAGTTTAAGAACTGCCTGTGGTGTTTCTGGAGGAAACTTAATGGACAACTTGGAATTTTTGCCAAATCAAGCTAGCATCTGCTTCTTCCCTTCATGTTGGTCAGACCCTAAGGGTTTCGGTTCCTTGGGGAAGTGTGTTTGTAAGTGAAAAGGGTAAGGGGGTGGAGCCACAGTGAGGGGTGGGTAGCAGGTTCCAGGTATTCGCTCAGAGGTTTTTCACACGAATTATTTAATCTTCCCAGCTGCCCACAAGGATGCATGCAGTGACCTCATTTTCAGATGAGGAAATAAAAAGGAGGTTTTACGTTACTTCCCCCACCCCTACCTCCCCAGGCTGTGCCTCTAATAAGCCTCGGTGCTAACGCTGAAGTGAATCCAAGCTAAGCTTCATAAGAAACAGGTACTTTCCATGCTTGCCTTGTGATGTAGGCTTATCATTATAAAGAAAGTGAATCCGTTTCAACTTCCACCTTTGGACTATGGGTATTCTCGTGGAGTTTAGGTAAAATGGCATTTGAGGGATGTTTAAACATTTTTATTGCACTTGTTTATTATTTATTGTTTATTATGTATTAGTGTGTGCTTCAGTGCACATAGGAAAGTCGGGGAAGGACTTTCTGGAGTCAGTTCTCTCTTTCCACAACATGGGTCCAGGTATGAAACTTGGGTCACCGGGCTTGGCAGCAAGTTCCTATACCTATCTGTGCCACCTTGCTGGCCCCACTCAAAACCTTATACTAGTGAAAAGATCTTAAAACATTAAAAAAGCTATGCAGAAAGCATTCTAAAATAGTAGGCCTGACTGCATAGCTCCTGAGAAAGGAAATCAAACTGCATGTGTAAATAAATAAGGTAAAGAGAAATTACCTGAGGGAGAAAACTCTGGAAAGGGGAATGGGAAGCTAACAAGCACGGGAGCTGGGTACTAAGCCCTTCAGAGGAACGGCATAGTTACAGAACAGAGCAAGCTTTGATTATGAAGCTTTCTTCCCCATCTTCCTCCACTTCGGGGCCTGTGTTGCTTTCCAGGCATCTTGAGAGCATTTAATTTCCCCTTTATAAACGAATAAACAGGCCTGATGAGAAAAGAAGCAAATGTGTACGCCCCCATTCCCCCGGCAGACTCCACACAAATCCTTCAAAGCTTCATGCGCGATTCATTTGCATGCAGCAGAGGTTTCCATGGTTACTTACACCTGCGGCTGAGAGTAACTGTGTTGGGATGAGGAGACCCACGAGGTCTCCATTCCACTCTAGCGTCTGCCATTTGCCAACCCTGTGTCCTCAGACACACTGTTAACTTCCTTGAGCTTTGAGCTTTGGTTTCATCGTGGTCTAAAATCGAGCTTGCCGCAACAGTTCACACTTCAGTGCCTCCTTGTGAAGGGAGAACGACTTCAGATATGAAAGATACTTAGAATGATTCTCAGCACAAGTGTTCACCACTATGACTCATTTACTAAACCCCGTGGTGTTAATTGATTCTATCAGATTCAAGGCGGAAGCTCTAAGGTCTTTGGTATACCATTAAACATTGAATGACAGATGTGTCCATAGGATGCTCGTGATGTCTCAGATTTTAAGCCCTATTGTACTCCTAAGTGACCTAGCTTGGCTTGATATTTGAACAGAATCTTCTGCCCTGGCTAATTGATCTACTTCCATTTTCTTAGTATGTTTGTCTCTGGGAGGCTAGACATGGGATACATGTACATCTTGTACATGTATGTCAGGCAAGCATCATGGTAGACAAGAAAAAGAACTGGACTATTCGTACAGGATCCCAACACCTAGAAAGCCACCTCCCAATGGCAGGGGCGAGAAGATCCCACAGTGACAATTGCAATACCATTTTCTGAACCCTAGGGCAGTATCAATAAAACACGAATGAATATTTTCTTACTTATTTAACAAATATGTATTGAGAACAAATCACCAGATGGATACTGTTAGCCGCTAAAATAGAAAAAATAGAGAGGTAAATTAAATACTATTCTTTAAAAAAAAAAAAAAAAGATTTACATACTTTTTATGTAAATGAGTGTTTTTGCCTGTAAGCATTCCTTTTTTTAAAAAGAGATTTATTTATTTATTGTATGTATTTGAGTACACTGTAGCTGTCTTCAGACACACCAGAAGAGGGCATCAGATCCCATCACAGATGGTTGTGAGCCACCATGAGGGTGCTAGAAACGGAACCCAGATTCTCTACAAGAGCAGCAGATGCTCGTAACTGCAGAGTCATTTGGTCCAGGCCTCTCAAAAAAACATTCTTGATTGTGAACACTTTATGGTTCATCTGGGAGATCTCACAAGCTAACTTTAGTGCATAATATAAAGATGAAAACAAAAGTTTCCCATTAGGAGCTATGTGTGTGGCAAACCACTTTTTGTACCCTACATCAAGATAACACCTGAGGGCTTAAAGCCAGTCCTGTCGTTTGTCTAAGTTCATCTTAACATAATCCTGGTATTGAGGATGGAGTTATACATGTTATCTGTCACATAAACTCAGTGTTGTCCATCGGTTCGTCAAATTAGAGTGCCTATTTTGGTCCAGCTCTGATCATCTGAAAAATGTACCAACACTGAGCATGTCAGAAACCAGGCTCATCAGCGGCAGGAAGCAGCCTTCATGAAGCTCAGAAACTGAAGTGAAACTTGGAACCAAGTGGGTGGCCAGGGCAAGGTTTCTGATCTTCTTCCCTCTCCATCCCCTGCCACCCCCACCCCCAACTTCTCCGCTCCCCACCCCCACGTCTCCATTGTCTTTTATCTGACTCTTCCAACAAAGTCCTGTGGTTCTTTCATCTAAATTTACCAACCCAGATTTCCTTTCCTGTAAAGGGAAGCCATAGTCTTGGGCTTTGGATACAGTCAGTGCTTCTCTCGCTGGCTAAATGTAAAAACACTGGAGTACATGGAGAAGAGGAATGCTTTAATATGTCCAGTCAGGATGTGTGGCAAGCTGAACTAGAGAGTGAAGGGAACCAGCCCAACATTCTTGGCAAGGTGGAGGCTGTCGGTGATGGGTGTGTCATCTGCAAGGGTGTGTCTCTACTCTCAAACATGGACCTCCAACAGTGATTGTGAAGCTAGGAAATAGCATTGCTGAGCCTTCTTTCCGGAGAAGGAAATAAGTGAGGTGAATCCAGTTAATGGGGACACACACACACACTAGGCAGGGGGAGGAGAGAGAGAGGGGGGAGGGAGGGAGGGAGGGAGGGAGGGAAGGAGGGAGGGAGGAAGAGAGAGAGAGAGAGAGAGAGAGAGAGAGAGAGGAGAGAGAGAGAGAGAGAAGAGAAGAAGAGAGAGGGGAGAGAAAGAGAGGAGAGAGAGAAGTTTAAAGACTTAAAGTGTGGCACTGGAGAGATGGTCCAGCAGTTAAAAGTGGTGCTCTCGCTGGGCAGTGGTGGCCACACCTTTAATCCCAGCACTTGGGAGGCAGAGGCAGGTGGATTTCTGAGTTCGAGGCCAGCCTGGTCTACAGAGTGAGTTCCAGGACAGCCAGGGCTACACAGAGAAAACCCTGTCTTGAAAAACAAAACAAACAAACAAACAAAAAATAAACAAACAAAAAAGTGCGTGCTCTCCTTGCTGCAGGCCAGAGTTTCATTCCAAGCACCCACTTCAAAGAGCTGAGCTGCCTGCACCTTCCACTCCAGGGAATCTGACACATTCTCTGGCCTCAGTAGACACCAGCATGCACACAAATAAAAATTTTTTTTAAAAAAAAATTCAAGTTCCCCAAAATTCAGTCATCGGATTTTCATTTAATGACTTTCAAATGTTCTTTTTCTTTTTTTTTTTTTTAATTGGAAATTTTATTTACATTTCAGATGTTCTCCCCTTACCCCCCCTCTGATCTACCGCTTTGTGATCTTTCTGCAAACACCCTCTATCTGGTGCACAGCTCAGCCTCTATCTGTACAGGAAGTGTAGCTGCTTGCACTAGTTAGGGCAAGAGCAGTTTACAGAAGGGCTGGACTAGGTCAGCTTGTGCAGAGGGACAGGAGAGCGACAATCCAGTCTGGTCTTTGCTGGTGGTCCAGGGATCTTTCCGAAATGCCAGAGCGACTGCCTGGCATATCTTGGGGGTAGGATGCATCTAGAAGCACCAGCTCTGAGCTCACCCAGCCTCTGCAGAAGTGAGCATGGCCCCTGAGCCTGTTCAACGGCTACTCTTGATTTAGATGCCTCTGCTTTCATTCTGACTCCTGCTCCACACATGACTGAGGGATTCTCAGGAAGGGTCACAGAGATAAAAGAGCACCTGCAACGTGCAAAAGAACTGTGCCCTCTGATAACTGTCAAGCCATTAGTCACTGGGAGTCCAGTGCCACTGATGTGAATGGGAGGGATACACAAAGGCGGAACCTCTTCTTCCCCAAGGCAGAATCAGAGATACCTTCTTTCATCTTTTCTAAACAAGCCTTCATCCTTCCCTACTTTATGGCAGCCTGTTACTGGGCCAGGGTAACTGCTTTGACAGTCATGCAGGTGTACGTAAGCACTGTGTAATGTCTTAGAGGGTAGTTATCATTAACATGCAGAGCTTTTGCACCACCAAGGAGGTATTTTTCTGTCACTACTGCCCCTCTTTCCCCCCAATTTGGTGTCTATTTTTTTCTATAGTCTTTCAACTCATCTTTTCAAAGATGCTCGCTTCTGTCACCATCCACACCCCATCCTTCCATCTTGTATTCTTTATTTATTTGTTCATAACACATCTTACATCTGGAATGTACTGTCCTAGTGCTTCTGGCCCTGAATCTTGGGTACATGCTTAATAAGAGCAGGAACGTGTGTCTGCCGTGGTGTCCCCGTGGCCAACACAAGTGCCTGGCATGGGACAGAACAAATACTAGTTAAATTACCTGATGAATGAACTATTTTCTTCATGTCCAGTACAGGACTGAATAGAGCTGCTATAGAAAGACCTCTTCAAATAAAAAGCGAGAAGCACGCTGGAGACAGAGCTCAGTGGTAGAGCTCTCTTGGC
Source organism: Mastomys natalensis (assembly GCA_021653895.1). Taxonomy (NCBI): domain Eukaryota; kingdom Metazoa; phylum Chordata; class Mammalia; order Rodentia; family Muridae; genus Mastomys; species Mastomys natalensis. The sequence goes on from JAJTUV010000570.1 coordinate 708,018, forward strand.
TTGCGCATCCAAGTCCCTGAGTGTGATCGTTAGCAGCTCCCCCTTCCCCAAGAAAATTAGCAAGAAGCCATTGCAACAGAGGAGAAACCAAGACTTCGGCTCTCTTCTAGTCGAAGTTTCTAGTTTCTGGTTGACTGATCGGTTGGGGGAAGTTCACAGAATGGGAAATATCAGAATGCAGAGTCAGAGGTTCTCAGGTTCTCTACTTAACTGGCCTGAACCCCCTTTCTGCCTGCCCCCTCTTCTGTATGGACGTAGAAGCAATTACAAATGAGCTCCCATCTGCTGCTGCCATGCTCACCCAAGTCGGTCAGAGGCTTCCTTGGGGTGCTAGGAGAACATGGGAGAGGGCTGGAAGACCGTGGTTTGGAGTCCGCTGATCTGTTTTGTTCCAAAGCTGCTAAGCCATAAGGACGGCAGCAGGGTCCCTCCCTGTGCCTGTGTGCTTGGCTTTGTTCTCATAACTTTATGAAAGTCCGCTGGCAAAGTTTCTAGTTACTGCCTAAGGTCCAGCCTAGCCGTCAAGCTTCTTGTGTAAGCTGTTCCGAATATCCCACGATGTCCACATCACTCTCTGGGTCACATCACCTTGCCCATTTTAGCAACTATATTGATCACTCAGCTAACTCATGGTGTACATCTCTGCATCCAAGTCCTATGGCTTGTATAAAGTTGGCCCTCTCAGAATGCTGAGGAGACGAGTAAGCACACGTATAAAAACAACAGAGGGGATATGAGAGGGCTCAAGCTGGTAGAGCACTTGCTTCACAAGCCTGGTGACCTGGGTTTGATCCCTGAAGCCTCATGGTAGAAGGAAAGAACTGATCCCAAAAGTTGTCCTCTGAACTTCACATATGACACACACCCCACACACACACACACACACACACACACACACCACACATACCTAATAAATAGACTTTAGAAGCCAGCCAGTCACCTTGACTAACATTTGTATCTTCCCTCAGGCATCATATTGGGAATATATATATATGTGCGTGTGTGTTTGCATGTATATCTCTGTTTTTTCTTTCATTCAGGCACTCTGATTGTTTTGAAGCATCCTTATCCAAGGCAAGTGGAAGAACCTTCCATTTATGAATCTGTCGGGTTCACACAGCGATGCAGACAGGAAGAACAGAGAACGACCTCGTGCCCACTGCACCTTCTGTAAGTACCCACCATGCTCTTCACTGAGTGCCACTGAATGCAGCATAGAACTAAAGTCCATTGGCTCATACAAAAGTTCTAGTTTGGAGCCACCTTAGTGGCACACACTCATAATCCCAGCACTTGGGAGTTTGAGACTTGAGAGTTGCTATGAGTTCAACCTTGGACTAAAAAGAGAGTTTCATGTCAGCCACACCTGTCTTGCAGCATCCTGTCTTAAAAAGCAAACAAACAAACAAACAAACAACAAAATAGTATATTCTAGAGGGTATATAAAACTTGGAATAATAGTTTGTATAATATTTTGTATAATATTTGAAGGCTATAGTTCAATTCATCTGATCCAAGGAAAATTAAAAACAAACAAAAAACAACCCACAAATGTTTTGGATGAGTGTAGCTCAGAGTTACAGTGCTTGCCTGGTATTGTAAGATCCTGTTTCATCACCATAGAACATACATACATGACACCACACACCACACAAAGCACACGCACACACACATGAGTGGGGGGAGAGAGAGAGAGAAATCCTAGTGATAGGATTTCAGAACCTTAGGAAATGTCACTGAAATTTCTCTCTTTAAATAGTCAAACAGGTTCATGGTAGAGCAGCTGAGAGATGAGTTTCCCTAGCTGCCTAAGCATCGTTCTTTGACAAGCTGCTTAAAATGTAAAGAAGCAATTTCTTTTCCATTTCAACTGTCCATGAGAGGAAAGCCTTCTCCAGCTTCCCCAGAAAACTTGGGGTTCTATATTTCTAGCTTTTGTTCCAGTGACTGGCACCCACAGAGAGAAAGTATTATTCTTGCCAACATGACCCCTCTCTTTAGTCCAAGCATTATGGGATGAGTCCTTGCTCGTCTCAGAGTTCATCGCTATGTATCCTGTGAGCCACAGTCTGCAGGTTCCTCCGACATCCGCTCCCTTTCTCATCCTCAGGCTTCGTCCACTTGCTCTTTCCTCCTGGCATGCTGAATATTTCTAGTAGGAGAAATCCCAATTTTGGTAGATGAGAAAAATGGCAACACCCAAATAAAACACCAGGAAGTCATTTTACACTTAAAAAAAAAAAAGCCACTTAAAGTTATTCAGGTACCAAGCATATTAGAACAGATAGAACCTTCCTATCACCCAAAGTGATTCTTTTTTTCTATCCTGATCCAAAGAAGGCTTTCTTAAATGTACCATACTGGGTGCAATGGTGCAGTCTGGAAATCCCAACACCCGGGGGGGGGGCTAATGTTGAGGCTAACCAGGGCTATGTAGCAAGATGCTGTGCTAATAAAAGAGGAAGGAGGGCTTGGGGTGAGGACTCAGTGGGTAAAAGCACTACCCATGCAAGCTGAAGACCAGAGTTGAGAGCCCACAACCTATGTAAAAGCCAGGACTCAGGAGCACACATGTGTCTATTCCCTGCGAGAAGATGGCAGGCAGGCAGGCAGGCAGGAGAGTCTCCAGAAGCTTGGAGTTCAGTTCCACCTGGTGTATGTCTTAAACAAGGTAGAAGGTAAAGATACTCAAATTTATACTGTATATATGTATATTCCATATACATACTGTAACATGTACATGCACACATGTGAGCACATGCATACAACATATATACAGGAATCGTTGCTTGTATGTTTTTGTGGCTTTGTAGCATAACTAGTTAATGGTATGCCTTATGTTTACCATTTTACTACAACTCCTCAAAAATAAAAATCTTGGGAATTTGTTTTAAAAGATTTCAGGGGGGCGGGCAGGGGGCTTGCTAAAGAGTTAACAAGAGGAAGCATCAGATTTTAGAACTAGAGAAATCTAGGAAAGTAAAGAGACTGGTATATTTCCAGAGACAGATGAGAGCAGAGGTCAGATCAAGACCTACCTCTGCTCGGTTCTTGTTTTCTAGCCGCTAGTTCCCTTCATAGCTTCCCCTTTCCCTGTTCTTAGCTGTCTGCCCATCACACAACCACCTCGTGTATCAACTGTTTATCTTCACATTCTCCTCCTCCTCCTCTTCTTCTTCTTCTTTTTTTTTTTTTGGAGAAAAAACATTTTACTATATATTCAGATCACACTTTCCCTTCTTCAGCTCCTCCCAGATCTCCCTATCTCCCTACCCAACCAATCCATGCCCCTTCTCTCTCTTAAAAAGAAGAAGAAAGAAAGAAAAGAGAAGGAAGGAAGGAAGGAAGGAAGGAAGGAAGGAAGGAAGAAAAGAAAACTAAGAAATGTAACACAAAAACACAAAAATCAAAACCAAACTATAATAAGCAAAAAAAAAAAAAAAGCCTCCTAAAAGACAAAAAGTCTACAAAAACATCAATGAGTTTGATTTGTGTTGGACAACTACTTCCGGACATTAGGCCTACCCTGAACCGTGGTCAATATACCCATTAAAGAGAATTAATTTTCCTTTTCCCAGCAGATATCGGTGACAGGCAATTTCTTGGTTAGTGGTAGGAGCCATGTCTGCCTCCCCTCTCAGCCTCTGTTAGACGCCTAGAGATTCATGACCAGTGAAACTACAATCTGCTATAATAATCCTATGTTTATCTTTGGTCAGTAGTAAGAGTCAGTCAATACTTGATCTGTAGCTTTGGTCTCAGCTATGACTAAGACTCTTTAGACCAAATTATGGAAGTCATAACTACTTTTTGTTTGCTTCCTCTATGTATTACAAAGTTTACCTGACTAAGTATGTGACACTGTAACACAGGAGGGAATTTTTAAACAGTGATTAGGGATTGGTCAACAAGGAATGCACATAATATAACAAGAAGCTTATGAATGTTATTGTGTAATGATACCAACCAAAACAGTAGAGGTTTTTTAATAGGTCCAGGACCGTATCTCAGTATAGTTTGCTTACGGAATCCTGGACTGACCTTGTTGAGAGAACAGAATCCTCATTAGATTGATATTCTTGTCTCCCGTTCATCCAATGTGGGCCCCTCTGTCTCCCAACTTTGAGCTCTGAGGTATCCACCCTTCTGTTTTCTCTTTTGAGAAATGAGTTCCTGCCTGTGGAGGAAGAGCATTGCATCATACTTCTAGAAGAAGAACTTGCTTGAAGGAAAAAATGAAAGTAGCTCCATTTCCCCCAAATGCAAGTGCTTACATAAAGTTACCTCACACCCTTTGTCAACTTCATTTAAGGAAATTATTGTTCATATATTGTAAACACCAAAGCATTAGGCTCCTGAGGTAAGATTAAATTTAATGAATTCATTTGTTAAACCAACAGTTTGAAGTGCCCACTAGCTTTAAGTGTTGTGGTAAACTAGACAAAGACCCACACATTGAGTTCCCAATATAGAGCAGGTCACAGACAACAAGCAACATAATATAACACCAAACAGGTTACGGCGAGGGAGGACAGGGCGGCTTCCCTGAGTAAGAAGCATTGGAGCAGAAATGTCATTTAGAGGAAGGAGAACATGTGTTATGTGTATATATGAAATTGTCAACAAATACTTTTTCAACAAAGGAACAGTTCACATCAAGGAGTAAGAAGGCAGAGTAGAGAGAGAAAGTAACACCAGATCCTTGAGGTAGACATTCCACAGAAGGACTTACAAGGACTAACAAGGTCAGCGCTGCTACGAGTGAGCCAGAGGGAAGGTGAGCACAGAGAGTGCAAGAGAGCTAGCCTGCACTGCTACCCAGTAGAAGGGTGGCTGAGGCCAGCTACTTGTCCTGCAGTGATCTTGGTCCCAATGCCAGCGCTCTCCTTCACATGCGGGGGGTGGGGGGTGGGGGGGAGCCTTCACTGCACAAGGCAGAGTCTTTGTCCTGGATGTTGAGAAAGTCGTAGAGTTTTAGTCACTTAACTTAAGTCTTCATATTTGAAAGAGACCCCCTAAGTACTAAGTGTTCAGGGGACTTGCTGCTGAGTAAGAGGCAAGGCGATCTCTTAGGCTGGTCACCGTCAAGGTGTTACAAAGATACAGACAACGTGATAGACAGTGTAGTCATACTCCGGGAGACAATGTATTTCAAGTTCCTGACTCAGTTTGCCTTAGTGAAGTAGATGCTTCCTTAGCTTCCTCTTCACAACCCTTTCCTTCAAAAGAGGATGATTCCTTTGCTTTGTGACATCTTTCTCTGTTAGATGATCTATGACGTGTGATAGTTCTTGGATGCTTCCCTTGTATGTTTCCAGCATGTTTATCTGTGTGTCTACCTGTATCCTTCTCTCTGTCTTTGTCTCTGTCTCTCTCCTTTTCTTCTCTCTCTCTCTCTCTCTCTCTCTCTCTCTCTCTCTCTCTCTCTCTCTGTGGGTGTGTGTGTGTCTGTGTAATTAAGTTCTTCATTACAGAGTTATTATATATTTATATAAATATATATAAATATGTATTTATATATAAACATTATATATATATTTTAAACTATACCTTCTGAACATTGCATCTTCCATACATTGCATGGTTTCCTAAAAACATGATTAAGTAAATTCCTTAATATTCTACTACTACTGAGCATATCAGTATATCAGTTTTCTTAAAACAATCATTCTGGTTGGTTATTCTTTTTGAATCACATTTTAAGATTTGAAATAATTTTGAATTGACAGAATAATTGCAAGGATAATCTAAGAACTTTGTTTTCCCATAGCCATTTAAGAGTTAGTTGGTTGCTTATAGGATGCCTGGTCATTTCAAACACAGCAGTGTGCATTCTTATAGACAAAGACACTTGCTTATGTGATCACATGCCACCATCCGAGTTAGGAAGTTGCTATGCTACCGTTGTATCAGCACACCTCAGTGAGCTTTGCTTCCCCGACACAGTCTTTTAGAGCACAAAGATCCTGTCCTTGGTCAGTCCTGTCTCTTGATCTTCCTGTCTGAAATCCTGTTTTGCCTTGAGTTCCCCTCTCTTGCGTTTTTGAAAATTAAAGCCCAATTCTTTTGTAAACCCTTCCTCATGCTGGCTTGCCTCTCATGGAGTCCTGATTAGGTTGGAGTGTGTGGTTTGGTAGGAACACCACAAGGGACTCTCATGCCCCTCGCTGCCTCCTCAGACCCACCAGGTTTACAGTTTCCCCTATAAGGAAGGTTTGATCAAGTGAGAGGCATCCCCTGTAATGAAAATTTGATCAAATGAGAGGCATCAACAGCTTTCTTCACTTTAGAATCATTTTGTTATTTTTGTTGTTGCTACTGTTATTCATAAAGATATCAGGAATCTTTATTAATCTACCAGAGAGTTATGAATATGTGTACTCTGTTCCTTACTAAAATTTTGCCCATCAGGTGGTGTTTATTAGCTGTCTTAACCACTGCTTTGGTTATTGTGAGTGGTGAGCCTCGGACGGTCTCGCTTCTTTTATTGGCTGCTTGGCCACTGTAAGGGAAAGCTTTTTATTTCCCACGTTATCCAGTGTTTTATGTCGATGGGTTAAGATGCTGTCACGATTTATTTTGATCTTTCAAAATTGTCCGTGATTTCGTGAGTAAGACACCTTTCAGGGTGGCGTCCGTGGTTATGGCCTCCTGACTCTGATAACTTTACTTTCTGACATAGCAAGGTGCCCCAGACTTGGCCCGTGCTTTCCTTGTGTCATATCTAAAGTCAACTTTTTTTTTTCTTTTTTCAAAAAAACACCTTCTTCTTTGTCTATAAGGTGATATTTCACAACTTGATATCTGAACCACATCTATACCTGTTTTGATTAAAATATCACTCTCCTACCTACTTAGGGATAAGGAAAAGATATATGTGTCTGCATGTGTACCTGTGAATTTATATCTGTGTCTATCCAATCCCCCTGTCCATCTATTGATTCTTCCCTCCATGGATACACAGCAACAACTGAAATCCTTATCAGAAGCACAAGGCTCATTCTAGGTTTTCATGGCTGCGACACCTTCTCCCACAGCGAGGAATATGGGTCTCATTATCTGGAATGTGGTAATCAATGAGTGGAGGCAATGTCCATCTGCTGCTCAGCTGCCCACCCCCCTACCGGACTCCTTGCTCACTCGGTGATCAGTTCCAGGCCACTGCCACCCCGCTCTCTCCTCAGATGCCTACTTTACACTGGTTGCCACCTCCACCTATTTGGGAAGAAGCCCTCACCCCACCCCACCCCACCCCACCCCACTCTCACCCCACCCTCACCCCACCCCCACCCCTGGCTTTACCACCCATATCAAGCTGCTGTTCCCACAGCTAATGTCACCCATCCACATGGATTCTCCTTGTCCTCTGTTTGTGCCCCACCACTCTGTGCCAAGGTACACGAACGTTCACACGCTCATTCCACCTGAGGACTTTGAATGTTTCTGGAAAATGGTGAAGGAGGCGGCATGGTAATCCTTTATTGCTAAACATTTAGGTTGCGCCTAACCTGGAGCTGCTCCAACGTAGTTCCTGCGACAGATCCTGTGTTTAAGGAGAAGTCTGCCATACAATTATTTCCTTTTTTTTTTTTTTTTTTTTTTTTTTTTTTTTTTTTTTTTTTGGTTTTTTGAGACAGGGTTTCTCTGTGTAGCCCTGGCTGTCCTGGAACTCACTCTGTAGACCAGGCTGGCCTCGAACTCAGAAATCCACCTGTCTCTGCCTCCCAAATGCTGGGAATAAAGGCGTGCGCCACCACTGCCCGGCTATTTCCATTCTTATATCCAGAGACTCAGTATATCTGTATATTCTCAGATCATACATCTTCAGAATTTCACTTATCAAAACCACGGAAAATACTAGACGTTTAGTGTATTAGTCAAAGGTAATAGTGAGTGTGTAACATTATCTCTTAGCTTGAGTTTAGTGGCTAATTCTATCAGATCCTCTAGAAACACACTTAACCTTAATCATTTTATCTCTATAGGCATTTACTGTAACAACCCAAAATTATAATTTTTAAAACTTTTCTTAATCCTTGACTCAGTTTAATTTCTTTTTTTTTTTTGCTTGTTTTAATTTTAAGTATATGTTGTGTATGTTTTGCTTTAATGTATGCCCATGCACCACACTTATGCCCAGTGCCCTGAGAAGCCAAAGAGGGCATTGAATCTCTTCAACTGGAGTTAGAGGGAGTTGTGACTTACCATCTAGAGTCTGGGAACTGAACCCAGGTCATCTGGAGGATCAACAAGTACTTTTTAACCACTGAGCCATTTTTTCCAGCCCTTCCGTTTAATTTCTTTCTTTCTTTCTTTCTTTTTTTTGGTTTTTGGTTTTTGGAGACAGGGTTTCTCTGTGTAGCCCGGGCTGGCCTGGAACTCACTCTGTAGACCAGGCTGGCCTCGAACTCAGAGCTCTGCCTGCCTCTGCCTCCCAAGTGCTGGGATTAAAGGCACGCGCCACCACTGCCCGGCTCCGTTTAATTTCTTTAACATCAAAAGAAGTCACAGTGATTGTGTGATGTCAGACTCAGCAGTGTTGATTAGCATTGTTGAAATGCATGTTGAAATGATGCAGGAAGTTCATCTTGACTGTTCTGCCATCGGAATTCCACAGGTGGTTCTGAGCAATTTCTCATCTCCATTTTTGGATTCCGTTCTTGGAACTTCCACAGTTGCTCTACCTCTTCTATCTGATAGGAAGAATACACCTCAGGAAGGAACACTCTAGAAACTCCCATAAAAAGAACCCTGACGTCCACATTGTCATTTCCTGGGTCTTACTTCTTTTCTTCTCTGTAAGGAAAGGTATATCATGAGGTCAGATTAGAACAAAATAACGTCCAGGAGTTCAGTCTGTGTAGATTATGGGATGTGAAGATTTTGATCTTAGGGCCCCTGGCCTATGTAGAGTCCATACCATTCCCATAATTCATTGCTGTTACCTCTGAACTAATGAAACAGTTAAACTGATGAAACAGATTAAAACCAGTGATTCATCTGTATTAATCCCATTTTGAACAGATGAAGTATGAACACATTTGCACTTCTGAGTATCTTCTCCATGGGGTACGAGTCTCATAAGATGGCTTTGGAGTACAGAGAAGCATGTAGAAGGAAAACTAGAAGACGATGGAAAACAAAACAACAAATAATGCTATTTCTGCTTCTTCACTCCCTTTTTAAACTTTAAAAAAACAGAACCCTAAAATAAGGAAATCCTTTACTTTTCTGAATTCACGGTCCCAAATGTAGCAATCCCTCAGTATCAGTCAGTATTTCCAAGACCCCACATGGAAACCAATGTCCTTAGATGTCCAAGACCCTTATATAAAATGGCACAATATGTATATAAACTATCCACACACACACCCCATGTACTTCATATTAGATTACTTATCACACCCGAAGCAATAAAAATGCCAGGAAAACGGTTAATAGGATGTTTTGTTTAGGGGACGCTAAGAAAAATAATCTATATATATATTCATTATAGACTCAGTGTTTTTATCAAATGTTTCATCATGAATGCAAGGGTACAGAGGCTGCAGGCCAATCAGAGTGTCAACCACCTGTGCTTATCGCTAGGCTTCCTACCACAGTACAAGCTGCTGGCGTTCGCAGCATGCTAACAAACACCACCTGCTGTTAATTGTTTCCAGCTTGAGGTAATCGAGAGCCTTGCCATAGTGTCTATGGATATGGAATACGTCCGACGATCCAGTCTGCAAAGTGTCTCCCATGGGGTCATCTGGGAGAACTGGAAGAGCTAGGGGAGAATGAGAGGGAGAGAGAGAGAGAGAGAGAGAGAGAGAGAGAGAGAGAGAGAGAGAGAGAGAGAGAGAGAGAGAGGTGGGGAGAGAAAGAGATTAGATAGAGATCAGTGGCAGACATGTTCTTCATAGAATGGGACAGAAGGGCGAGCCTGCAGCCTGGTGTAAAGTGCTTGCCTGGAGTAAGGGTTCCCCCTCTAACACTGCAAGATAAACCGAGACAGGAGCACAAGGCCAAACATGTGACAATTCTGGGCTTCACTCCAGGCATTTTCTTTTGCAGCTGGGCACCAAAGAAGGCTATCTCACCAAGCAGGGAGGTCTGGTAAAGGTAAGGGAGTGTGGTTTGTAATCTTGACAGATTTTTTTTTTTTAAAAAAGGAAAATTATAAACTTATTTTGAGCCACTTATTTTACCGGAGGAAATGACTTGACTGTTCTCTGACAAAGCCCCGTGTAAGTAACCTGCAGTTCCTACTAAAAAGGAAGCACTGTGCTGCATGTTCCGGGAAGGGTCGAGAACAAAGGGGTCGATTAGCTCTTGAGCATTTCTGGTTTTTTGTTTGGTTGTTTGTTTTAGATTTATTTATTTTATGTATAGGAGTACAACACTGTCACTCTCTTCAGACACACCAGAAGAGGGCATCAGATCCCATTACATGGTGTTTGTGAGCCACCATGTGGTTGCTGGGACTTGAACTCAGGACCTCTGGAAGAGCAGTCAGTGCTCCTAACCACTGAGCCATCTCTCCAGCCCTCTGGTTTTTTTGTTTTTGTTTTTGTTTTTTTTTTTTTTTAACAAAAATGTTAAACTTTTATAAAATATTTACTGAAAGGTAAATCAAACACATCACTGATGCTTAAAAACAAATTACATTATAAAATACCAAAGTAAATACAGTGTACAAATCCAGGCACCTGACTGCTCCCTGCCTGCAATTGTCCCTTTAAATTCTCTTTAATTTTCACGTGTCATAGCCACAGTCGACAATGTGTCAGCTTTTGTCTATTTTAGGAGTCAGAGTCCTACCCTCTCTCCTGTGAACAGGCTGCTTGAGTCTAACCTAGTCATGCAGTTATCCATGTCCTTACTAGACTGGATGCTCACTGAAAGTGGGAGACGTTCATTTTCGTAGCCTATTTATCGATTCATTTGTTTCATATTTAGATAGGGTCTCAATCACAGCCCAGGCTGGCCTCAAGCATACAATCTTCTCACCATCCACAGTGTTAGGATTACAGGCATGAACAACTATGCCTGATGAATATTTATTCTGGAATCTTCTATTGTCTCTTTTAACTGGATGTATTGCCAGCTGAGACAGATCAGGGCATTGTTAAGACATAGTAAGGCAATAGACAGCAGCAATGGTTTCTGCTGTGAGTCCAGGTAAGATTCAGAGTGTCACGTGATCAAAGGATCCTAAACTTCAGCTGTACCAGTTTTAAAATAATAATGAATAATAATAGATAACGTTACTTTATATGCATTGAATAAATATACATTATATATAAATGAAGTTTCAAGAGTATATATGAAATATATATAAATTTCTAGTGTGGGGATATAGCTCATAGCTGTTCTCAAAGCTGATACCAATTTTATTATAGTGTTAATAAAATAGAAACTTAAATGGCTTGTTATAAATCACCTTGAATATTTACAACAGCTCCATCTATTTATGTAAATAAACTAGTGGTATTTCTACTGTGATCTTAGAACACAAACTCATCTTATTTTTCATAGTTACTTTGAAACTTTTCTCAAAAGTAATACCCAAAAAATATTTTAGGCTTATTTGATCTAATCTTTTATATTCTTCTAAAATGAAAATAAACTATCATATTTAGATATTACTTTCTTATATTCAAACTTAAATTTTCCCCCCTCAGACCTGGAAAACAAGATGGTTCACTTTGCAAAGGAACGAACTGAAATATTTCAAAGACCAGATGGTGAGAAAAATATCAGCACCCTCCCAACCTCCACTTCTCCCTCTACCCGCCCTCCCACCCCCACCCTCTCCCCCACCCGCTACCACTGCTTAGATGTCAGTTCTGTGAGGTTCTGGACATCTCTGAAACAAGAGTCTAAAGACCGGAGCTCTTTTCAACTTATAGTTAATTATGAGGGGGCCAGGGCACACTGGCCACAGAGTTTGTTTAGAGATCAGAGAACAACCGATGGGTTGCATCTCTCCTTTCAATAAGTAGTTTATGGGAATCGAACTCTGGTCATCAGACTCGATTTGACCGAAGCATCTTTACCACTGAGCCATGTTACCAGCCCAAGATCCGGCTCTTGATTCCTGATTTAGTCTGACTCTGCTAAACTGAGCTTTCCCTCCAGAAGCTACTGACTGGTCAGTACAGCTGTTGCTCTCCTCAGTATGTGGCTCCCTCTGCTTGGGACAATGGAATTCTTCCCTTGCCATTCTTACCTAGGAAGCAATTTCCCCTTTTATTAAAAGCATATCCATTGCCCAGATCCATTTTATTGTGCCAACTTAAAATGATTTTCTTTTTTTTGTATACAAGATTTCTGCAATAGTAGAAGTTTCTAAAAGATGGGAGAAAATATGACTCTTTTTCATGTGTTAAAAATCTGTATCTGTCTCATGTAAATGGACAAAAACAGCATCTTTTTTTTAAAAATTATTTTTTAAAAATGTGTATGAATATGTGTCTGTGTGGGTATGTACACGTGAGTACTGGTACTAGGCCAGAGCGTTGAACCTTTTGGTGCTAAAATTACAGGCAGTTTTGAATTGCCTGGTGTGGGTGCCAGGAATTGAACATAGATCCTCTCTGCAAGAGCAGGCACCCTCTTAACCACTGAGCCGTCTGTGTAGCCCAGCAATGTCTCCCCAGTGCTTAATCTGTGAAAGGCGAGTTCCCAAACCCCAGTGTGTGTCTTCCCGGTGTCAGGCTTTGCCATCATTCATTATCTTAATGAAACTGACAGTTGCTTGCAGCAGAAACCTTGTTAAGGGAGGAATGATGGACATGCACATGTGTTTATTTATGTGACGTAGTTTTGTTTTTTTTCAGTCACCAGAACCAATTCGGATCCTAGACCTCACGGAGTGCTCAGCTGTTCAATTTGATTACTCACAGGAACGAGTAAACTGTTTCTGGTAAGATATTTTCACAAAGGAAATGTTTCTGAAAAGTCTTCTAAGCCAAGGAACAAAAAGCTATCTGTCTTAATTAACCTGTACACTTCTTGATCGGAGGGACTTGGACTTAACCTCACACGAGGGCATTGCCTGCTAGGAGTGCCTCCAGCTGCAGAGGCCACATTGTGTCATCTGAAGTAGCTTCAACAAAGAGGAAGGCTGGCTAGCTTCAGGCTGTGCACTGCGCAACCAGGACGCACTCAGCCATTCATTCATGTCTTAAGCAACTTTATTACCTTGAGATTTTCCTCTCAATTTTAATTATCGTTTCACTGACTCTGGTGATAGATGGCATGTATTGTTAGGGCCCCATGTGACCCTAGCAACAGAGGAAGTGTTTTGCTGTGCTATGATCAGTATATCTATCAGGATATCAGTATATACATTTCTGGGTGGTCTCTTGATAAAAACAGGTATATCTTTTTCCCCACCAACTTCTGTTTGAAAGTTTGTCCACCATATCCAGGCTGAAAGATGTAAACTATTCTCCCTCTAACTCCGCATGCTCAGACCATGCCAGATTTTCTTTATGACTTCTTTTGGTCATCACTTCTTTTCCTAAGCCGGCTGGAAGAAAGCTGCAAGGTTACAGCATCTTGATTGTGGACCTTCCAAGAATAAAGATATTATATGTAGAACTGTAATTTCATTGTTACAGAGAGAAAGTGAGCCACTTACAGTATCAGCGAACAACAGGGATCTTGTTAACACCTGTCTAAGATCTAACCGAGGTTTGATTTTCTTGAGTAACAACCTGAGAGGCAGGTGGACTGTGACAAGGTCCCAGCGTGGGCGTGGTCTCTACCCTTCTCTTGACTCTTCCCAGTTGGCTACTTCAGATCCAAGTGGATACTTTCACCCCTTGTGTTTTTGCAGACAGGAAGAAAGATGTATCAGTTCTCCCTAGTCCTTTGTATCAGGAAAGCCAGTGTTTCCATGGAAACGTCACCCTGGGAGGCTTCTGTTTGATTCACTAGCTGCAACACAAACAACCATAACATAATCATAACTAGCTTAAACTAATTAAATGTATTGTCAGGGATTCTGTTTGCAAGAAGAAAAGGGAGGCTTGTGTGAAGTTATAGAGCAAATCATGTCTGCAGCAGGGAGTATCAGTGACACCCAGGAACCAGTTTACACTCAGCACCATGCACAATGTGTATGATGTCACCCTCCCTCCCTCCCTCCCTCCCTCCCTCCCTCCCTCCCTCCTCCTCCCCCTCCCTCCCTCCCTCCCTTCCCCTGTCTACTCAGCCACCCACTCACAGGCTTGAGAGCTACAAAATGTGCTGCTCCAGTATTAAGGTGAATTTCAGCTCCAGGAAGGAGGATCACAAGTTCAAGCTCACCCTCTGCTATGTAGCAAGTTCAAGGCCAGCCTAGGGTACATGGGGAGTTGGGGGTGGGTGACAGAAAAAAATATTAGTGTTTGTGTCTTGATTGTAAGGATGGAAAGAATGACCAGGAGATGTTACGGCCAACTTTATCACTCAAATGATTTTGACTAAATAGTCAGAGGCAGCAAAATGAAAACTTATCACATACCTTCCCAATCTTTTGTGATGAAAGAAGAATTCTGGCTGGGCGGTGGTGTCGCAAGCCTTTAATCCCAGCACTTGGGAGGCAGAGGCAGGCAGATTTCTGAGTTCGAGGCCAGCCCGGGCTACACAGAGAAACCCTGTCTCCAAAACCCAAAAACCAAAAAAAAAAAAAAAAAAAAAAAGAAAGAAGAATTCTATTTATTTTTTTTTATTTTTATTTTTTTGATGGCAGAGGTAAGGAATGGTCACTAGTGGTAAGGAATGGGTCAAATAACAACTGAGGTATTCTGTTGTCCCTCCTTAAAGCAGCCAGTAAAAAGGAGCTCTTCAGCATGCCCTCCTCTCTGCCTGGCTTGTCCTTTGATCCACCGACAGGCTCTGGACCACTGGGGAGCTCAGCTGAATAAACTCATGTTCCACAGAAGACAGGCACTGCAAAAGGCTATGGGTGTGTGTGCCGGACATACACTTCTTCTTTGAAGTCTCCTGGGAGAATATAAATCTCGTCGTCTACAATAACACAAACTTAAAACCTCCTAGGCATTTCTGCAGTTGCTGACAGAATGGCTCTGTCTACACCAATACTTCAAAGTTTGCCATGCTAACTACAGGAGCCCTCAACAATCCTTTTTTCCTGGGAGGTACTTATATTATAGGGTATATACATGGAGCTCTACTGACCACCTCACATTGTTTCTTTTGTTTCATCAGCTTAGTGTTTCCATTCAGGACATTTTATCTCTGTGCAAAGACAGGAGTTGAAGCCGATGAATGGATCAAAATACTTCGATGGAAGTTGGTGAGTTATAAAAGTCCCCAGATGTCCATTCTTGATAGCTCACATGGACGGCAAGCATACACCAGTTGTCAGACTCTAGAACCAAAGGGAAGGTAGGCTCTTGGCAGTTTTGTAGAGTAATCCGTGCATCCTCCAGGGGTATCAAAAGGAGGGGGTGGATTGTAAGAAGGAAGGGTGGGGTTACTGTTATGTCTCAGCCTATCAGCCACAGCTATTGGCAGTACTGGTTATTATCATTTCCTCTGGAAGAGAATATTTGGATGGGAAGGTCTCAGAGAGGGACGCTAAAATATGCTCCAACTGGGAGAGCCTTTTAAATTTCAGGAGGGAGCTTAGGGAGTAACTCAGTTCCCAGTATAAACTGCACTTTGTGTGGGTATCACCAAATTACCAAATTACCAAAGGTGTGCTGTCTTCCTGCTCTTACGTCTTCCCACATGCACATTATAGAGAGCTGCTAACTGAGGAAAAGCTTTCTAATATTTCCTGTAAGTGTACTACATTAGTCTGGTGGTTGTTTCTCTCATGAAATAATGAGGCAAGCTACGTATGAAGTAAAGGAGGTTCCCAGTTTTTTTTTTTTTTTTTTTTGGTTTTTCGAGACAGGGCTTCTCTGTGTAGCCCGGGCTGTCCTGGAACTCAGTCTGTAGACCAGGCTGGCCTCAAACTCAGAAATCTGCCTGCCTCTGCCTCCCAAGTGCTGGGATTAAAGGAGTACGCCACCACCGCCCGGCAAGGTTCCCAGTTTTTGAGGTCCAAGGGCAGAGCGCTCCCATGCTCTTCTGAGGCAGACTTTTCGGTGGTACATAAAGACGGGAGGGGGGTGTTGGAGGATGGAAACAAGCACACTTCCAGACAGGAAGCCAGAGATGAAGTGGGGGAGTGGTCAAGCTCAGACTTCTAGAACTCCCTTCAGAACAGTTCTCACTTCCAAGGGCAGTGCACAGTGACCTCAGGACTTCCTGGTAAGTCCCATCTTTTAAAGGCTCCATCACATCAATGCCACCACCCTAGGAACCATCACATCAGTGTCACCACCTTTACACAAAGGTCAGACCATAGCATACTGTCTTGAAACCCGTGGTGTATTCAAAGGCAAGATATCTTTTTCCTAATGTCTCTGAGTGTTTGTGTATGTGCGTGTATCTGTGTGTGCGTGAGTGTGCGTGTGCGTGTGCGTTCATAGAATCTATAGGCATTGCCTGAAATGGATATCCTTAAGGCCAGGCTTGTAGCTCAGTGGAAGAAACACTCCTCTCCACCAAAAAAAAGGATGCTGGTTCTTTTTGTTTGTTTTGTCCTTTTTGTTTGAAATCCAAGTTAATACAGTGCTCATTTTGAGACTGTTCTCGTGCTGAATCTCAGTGGGGAAATGCTTTGTCATGGCAAATCTGAGCTGAAATGACTCCTATACGAGTAACGTTTATTCATCTAATGTAATTGTCGTCTTGCAGGCTTAGTGCCTCTGTCTGCTAACCTAGGCTTCTTGCCTCCATGCAATCTAAAATGTCTTCAACCCTCTGAGACTCCTGAATAAACTCATCCCTTCCTAGTTCTTTCTGATCTCTGGCTGGCTGATTCAACTCAGCTGTTCTGACTCAAACGCCTCTCCATACTGACTGATTCAATCTGGCTTCTCTGGGCTTCTTCTGAATTGCCCTGCTTGGCCTCAAACTGACTGTAGCAATCTGTTCTAATCTTCTGGCTCCTTCTTATTCTCTGGTTCCTTCTTTCTTCACCTGTGTCTAGCTTGTTCTTTCTCTGCAACCTGTCCCTGTAAAACTCTCCTGGTAAAGCTGCCTCCTCTCTCTCACTCTGCATGGCTCTCTCTTAAGTAACTTCCCTTTCCTCTCTCTTCTCATGAGATTTGGGCATAGCCTATTCTATCAAATCTTTCTCTGATTCATCACTTTGCCACTCAATTAGACATCACTTGCAAATATGGCTGTTTCCTTCTACAAACTAACTTTATCTTCATTGTTCGTGATTAAAGGTGTGTACTAAGGGCATATCTGTATTCCTGTCAGAGGGACTAAAGGTGTGTGTGTGGTAAGGGTTGAGCCACACCACAACTAGAAACTAGTTTTCCCAGTAAATAACCCAATCTCAGGGTCCGCAGTGTGATCAGATACCCTGCAACAGGCTCCATTTCTAATTCCATATATTTTGTCATTATCCAAATGACACATAATTATTGTACACAATTTAAATTAAAAAGCAGTTCAACGTACACGTTGAGACTTCTCCCTGGGCAAATGGATCTTTAACAACAAAACACAGTCCTACTCTAGTGATTCTCACCTGCCCCTTCCACCTAATAGTGTATTACCAGCAACTTTCTAGTCCACAGTTGCTACTTGACTCCTCCTTTTGCCTGGGTAGTGGTGTGTCATGCTTTCTTAGGAGTTTATTAGATAGATTCCCAAATTGTACCTTGTTGTAATAGCCCCTCCACAGTGTCTTGAAGGAAAGTTTAAAAAATTAAACATTAAATCTTGGTGGAGGTGCGGCAAACTGCTCATCATGTCTTACAATTTCAGAGCCAATATCGTAAGGTGATTCAGTAACAGACGTATGTATGTTTTATTACAGTCAAAAATAAGAAAACAGCTGAATCAAGGAGAAGACACCGTCCGATCTCGGTCTTTTATCTTCAAATAGAACTTTCTTGCTCAGGGGCAAGGTTGAATGCTCCACGTGTCTGATCTGTGGCAGACTTCAGAGGAAAGCTCATTAAAGTATTTCCTCTAAAAACAAATCAAAAGTAGATTGTGGTTGGGAGCTGTGTGCTGTTTGCTGGTTCGTGGAAAACAGCTGGCGGGACCTGGCCATCTGCTCGAGAACACAGAAGCAGTGCCCTGCTGATGGCAACTGCTTAACTTCCATGTGGAGCCACTCTCAGACACAGAGCCAGGCAAGAGCTCATTGGCTGTCCCAGGCTGTCCCTGGCTTAGGCTTGTTGACTTTAGTTGCCTGGAGTCCCACCCCAAGTTACAGTCAGCACCACTAAACTTCAGGACCTGCTACAAGCAGCAAGGAAACGGCAGCCAGCGAGCGCATCAGGAGCACAGGTGGTGCTTTTGAGGAAGCAGATTAAGATAATAAACACCAAGGACATTCAAAGATGGGTCGCTTTTGTTTTGTTTATATACAAAAACCTCAAATATGGCTGAAGAGATGGCTCAGCTGTTAAATTGCATCTGTTCTCCAGAGAACCTGAATTCAGTTTCCAGGACCCATATCCTCAGGCTCACAAACACCTGCCTGTAACTCAAGGAGCCTGCGAGTGCATGTGTGTGCGCGCACACACACACACTCCGTTTAAAAGGCTTAGGAATCAGGCTGGAGAGATGCCTTGGTAAGCCATCTTAGCATTTCCCATGCCAAGCCTGGCAACCTGAGTTGGGATCCCCCAAACTCACACAAAGATAGAAGGAGAGAAGCAACTCCACAAAGTTGTTCTCTGACCTCTACACCTATGTCCCAGCATGTATGGCCTCACATCACACACACCCACACACACACACACACACACACACAAATAGTAATACAAATTCAGTGGATCCTTCACGTCTAATGATAAACTGAAAACTACATGTCTTGTGGGTGACTAGATAGGGAAAAGTACATGAATGTATAATAAAGGGGTAGAAATGTTTTAAATAGTAAGGAAATGCATACTGAGAATTGTGGTAGTGAATGATGTTTATTTTAATGGTTATCATGACAAATTATAAGCACTAACTAAAATTCTTTAGCTGCCATTTCTTCAAGTTCATTTGGACTTCTCCTTTTCCGAGGATCGGCTGTATGAGACTAGCCCTATGAGGTACCCAAACATTCTTAAAGGACAACTTCTGTTTCTAAGGAAGGGAGTAAATCAAATCTTCGTGAAATCCATGATACATAACTGTTGCGAACTAGAAGACCAGGACTGAGCTGCAGTGACACACTGGTGTTCAGAGGTCATGAACAGATTTTTAACTTCCAGTCATTATTGATGTGATGTTTTTTTTAGAAGGGATACAAATAGGTGACGAGCCAGCAAGTGACGCAGAGTCGATGGGACTCTGCTCTTGCAGTAGAAAATGGTAATGGTTTTGTCAGTGTGACCAAGATGCTTGAGCCAACAATTTACAGGAACGATTCACTTTACTCTGTGGTTTTAAGACATTTCTGCCCACCTTGCTGGGTAGGGTGTGGTACAGCTGCTCACATCACAGCAGGCAGGAAGTCACGGGACAAGGCAGTCACAGGAAAGGGAGAGGGCAAGACAGAGTCCCCAGGAAAATATCTTGAGTGGCATGCTTCTATGTTCTGCCACCTCCCAATAGTCTGTTCAGATTCTGATCCAGAAATGGATTAACCCACCCACTAGGTCAGCACGTGCATCTCTGAACCGCCTTCAGGTTCACATCCAGAAGGGTAATGTATTTCTCTTGGTATTTCTCAAGATGGTGTCAAGATTCATTCATAGAACCTTGTTAAATATCTTTCCCTGTTGTTTAAACACCTAAGACTCAGAAATTAAATTTTTGTTTGTTTCAAGAGAGTTTTTGTAGCTAGGATGCGGATCAATGGTAGAACATCTGGCCTCAGCGTGGGGGTGGGGGAGGGGATTTGCTTGTTATGTTTGTATGGAATAAAGCGACGTCAAGATAAAAGGCACTGTGTCAAGTTTGCAAAATAAGGAGTGACAAATGGCTCCTCCTTAAAATGTTAAATGGTTTTTATTTTCTTAGAAACAATAATCTTTCCATACTAAATATTCTATTTGCCTTCTGTAAAATGTTTATTTATATCCTTTGGTTCTGTTCATTAAATGAAAAGTGCATGATTTTATTGTATATGTATATCCAGTTTTTATTATAACCGTCTTTTTATTGTTTTTGAAGTAGAGTAAGGTAGAAAAACCGAATAATTAGATATGAATGTATTAGTGATTCAGTCAAAACACTGCTTGTACTGCCAAGCATGACTTCATTGTGCTACCTGGGACAGAATGACCTGGAGAAATAGCTGAAATGTTTAGTTCATGGAGTATGGGCAGCACTCACCCATCAGCTGAAAGGTCTTTGGAGCAAGGGCAAAATGTCATAGTGGACATGGCCTCGGTCTCTGAGTTACTCCACAGTTGCATGTGCCAGTTTCTCACACCAATCCCTTATAGCACATATGTGCTGGGTCCGGCATGACCTTGGTGGGGACAGAATGACACAGTTCCTGCTCCTGGAACATGGCCAGCGAACGTAGCCTCCAAGAGTGTGGATGGCTGCCATAGACATAAGGCTTGTTTGTATAATAATGTACATTTTTCACATTCCTCCTTTAAGGAATGTCCTTCCGGTTAACGTTAATGACAGCATGAGGCAAAGGTGTGGTTAACGTCTCAGCAAAATGGTAACCGCTTGGAACTTCAGGACAGCCTTTAAGGCTGTAGAAAAGAACTCTAAAAAAAATGGGTTTGAAAATATTTAATTTCTCAAAGATGCAAAAAATAAGGATACACTATGAATTATATGAGAGGTTTCACAAATCTAAAGGAGCAGAGGTAGCTACACTATGAGCCAGTTTGTCAGATACAAAGGCAGGCAGATTCCTGAGTTCAAGGTCAGCCTAGGACACAGCCAGTCCAAGCCCAGGTGTACTGGAAAGGATACTTTCAGGACAGAATCCCACCTAGTTAGTTCATTGGCTGTGCTTTTTAACAGAGGCAGGCAGATCTCTAAATTCTTTTGCAACGTTAAAATTTTAGAAAATGTGTGCTTGCTGTTTCCCAAGAACTAAGGGAGGTAGAGGTATAGATACTGATTCATAGGGTAATCAAAAGGAAACCTATGTAAATGATCGGATTAATAGGTAAAATAAGACTGGGCTTAAGATCTGCAGATGAGCTATCCAGACAATTGTTTAGAATAGCAAGAGATAACTGCTTGGAGAACTGTCTCAAGTAGAATGTAAAGCAAGAGCTGTCTGCAGATCTCCAGAGAAAGCAGATCAGAGAGTGAATGTAGAGCAGAGACAACAGGCTGGAAAGCTGTCTCCAGCGAAGCACAGGCCCTCCCTCCCCACAGCTTGAACCATCAATTTGTTTTTTGTTTTTTTTCTACTCCCAGATACCCTTCTCTCAGAACCCCTCTCCAAGCCGAGGCTGGTCCCTTGGCACATACACATAACCCGTAACCCGTACTGCTCTGCTTGGGAACCAATACAACTTTCTCCCCAAGAATCTCATTTTGTTTTGTCGGAAGTTCTTTTAAAATTTGTATTTATTGTTATTGTGTGTGAGTGTGGTCAATCTGAGTTCAATCCCCAGACATACACCGCAGGAGAGAACTGACTCCTGAGTTGTCGTTTGACCCCTACATGTGTACAAGTGTGTATGCACACACAACATTAAATAGGTGTTATCTTAAGTTTTCTAGCTTTATGTTATCTATAGTTCCCTTTGTTTCATGCACCCTATCACTAGCAGGAATTTCCTAGACATTGTTAAGTGGGAACTCTGACAGTGAGAATTCTGTATCCTAGTGGGTGCATCTCATAGTTCATTAACAGTTTATAGCTCCCTAGCCAGGCAGTGGTGCCACACGCCTTTAATCCCAGCACTTGGGAGGCAGAGGCAGGCGCATTTCTGAGTTCGAGGCCAGCCTGGTCTACAGAGTGAGTTCCAGGACAGCCAGGGCTACACAGAGAAACCCTGTCTCGAAAAACCAAAAAAAAAAAAAAAAAAAAAAAAAAAACAGTTTATAGCTCCCTAAAGACAGTAACATTCTCTGACTTTTTTTCCTCACGCTTGAGGTGGCCCCACTTTGTGGCTCTCTCAGAGCACCCCACACATCGGCTTTCTTTACTTCCAACTCATCTCAGATTGTACTGGGAAATGAGGGAAAGGACAAGCAGCAGGGTGTTCCGTCAACCAGCTTGTGGGGAACCTAAGGACAGCACCGGCACTTTGCCCATGTGACAGGCGTCCCCAGAGCAGATATTCCAAGGCAACTGTGTCTACAGCTGTGCAGCTGTGCATCGGGAGGGCTGGAGACCGGCACATAGTAGTCCATGTGTACTGTACCATCCCAGAGACAAACTGCCGGGAGAGCCAGAGCTTGAACGGCTGATCCACTCCAGAGCCTCTCAGGCATATAAGCAGAGATCACTTCTTTCCTGGAGATTCAGGATTTTGTTTTTGATAGTTTATACTATGCACAACAATCTCCAATACAATCCCTATAAGAACTATTCGTTGCTTATTCATGTGACTGAAGGATAGAATTATGTCCACTAAACTTTTTAAAGTCCAAAAAAAGAGGCCTACACAGAGCTCATTGTGTACTTTTAAAAATACTATTTTATTTATACTCATGTATAAAAAAATGGCCATCCTGTCATTTTTGTATACATACTGATAATGGAAACAGAATTCAGAGACATGCATTTCAATCGTACAAAGAACACAATCGTGGAAGCACGGTTACAGAGAAGCAGAAGAGAAATCGTAAGCAGTGATTTCGTTCTCTGAGGAGCAGCACCCTGAAGAATCAAATCCATTAGTAAGACTCATCTACACTGAGAACACAGACAGAGGAAAGTTAGTGATTGTACTTAATTATTTTTACTAAGCCATTTCATCTTCCTCACAATGCGAAGAAATAAAATATAATCTCAAGAAAACTATGACCTCATTATTCTTCTCAGTAAAAGGGTCTGCGGCTTATGGAGTGGAGCAGAGTTGAGCAGGTGCCCCTGCTGGCTCATCTCCTCACTGTGCCGTTCCAACCTGATGCTCTGGACAGATAGCACTCACTCACTTTCAGGCGCCCGCACAAACTCCATGGGAGCTGCAATAGAATGAACCATTTCTGTGGCGTTCCCAGATCTCACTAAGTAAGAAAAGATTTTATACACATAAATATAACAATTGATCTGTCTATAAATTATAGCAATAGGCGCTCCTTAGTGTAGTCTGGAAAAGCGGCCTTTGAATACATAGATACAAGTACTATTGTGGTCTGAGGATTGCTGGCCTGGTCCAGGGTTGCTGCAGTGAGGCCAAGTTGTGTGTGTGTCAGAACCACTGCTGGATTAAGAGCCTTCCACAACTTTTATCAGTTCTTCAAATAGTGGAG
Source organism: Mastomys natalensis (assembly GCA_021653895.1). NCBI lineage: Eukaryota > Metazoa > Chordata > Mammalia > Rodentia > Muridae > Mastomys > Mastomys natalensis. The sequence continues at coordinate 731,436 of JAJTUV010000570.1, forward strand.
CCAGCTCCTTTTCTAGGCTGACAATTAGTCCTAAAAGAGAGTTAAAAAATTAGAATGTTAGAAGATTTTTCTTATGAACTCTGAGTTAAAACAAGCCCTTTCTCCTCATGTGGCTTTTGTCAGATTATTTCACCACAGTGACAGAAAACAAACTACGAAAGTATCTCTACATTCTTAATCACATTCAACTTGTCTCCAAGCATTCAAAATCTCAACATGGTAATTTAACTGACTGGTCCAGAGAATTAAGTCATTTATGCAGCACCCTGTATGTATGTGTTCTGTTCAGTTTATGTTCTGTAACCTTCCTTTTCGTAGGGTATTTCAACGTGAGCCACAAACAGCACACAGAATGCAACCTCGAGCTGACTAGTTTCTATGGCAAAACCCCAGTGTCCTGCCTCATCTCAAGTGCATCTGGAAAGCACCCTTGAGATGGACAGGACGCCCAGGAGGGCGGCAGACGTGTGACCTGGGAATCGAGTTCAAGAGAAAACGGAAATGGGGCTGAGGCACAGATGCAGGTCTCTCACTCTGTCCGTCCTAATCTGTCATGCTGCACAGGTGTAATGCTATAAAGAACTGCCATCTGCGTCTGTGGCCCTGCTAACATACCTGTGTTGGCATTACTGCTGGCTATGAAACTCACCACCAGAGGCAAGCGATTGAACTGAACCACCTAAAAAGAAAGATCTAAATAGTAATGTTGCAAGTACACAAATCTAAACAGCTGATCACTGGACTTTCAAGGCAAGCATTTTTTACTTGTCACACCTACACCCCAATTGTGTAGAAGAATCACAGCTATGTAAGCTAATGAACGGCACCATCTACTGGAATTAGCAATGATCTAACACACTTATAGCATAACAAGCTCTTTACTTTTAAAGTTTTAAGTACTTTTCCATAAAATTATTCTCTTAAAAAAAAAAAAAAAGATTAGTTTAGGCTAAATATTAAAAATTATATCCCCCTCATACTAAAATTTAGACTTATACTAAAAACAATTTACACAATTTATAAAAATCAGTCAAGCATTCAGCAGCTATAAACTGAACATACAGACCTGGTAGGTATTGTAGTAGCAGATGATGCTTTTATTTTTTGAAAGTCCGAGCTTGCTGCCTTGGTCTGTGGCGAGGGCAAACGTGGATAAGAAGCCAGGCCTCAGGGCGTGCTCTGGAGCAGCGTCGTTAGCCACTGGGATGAGTGAGGAAATACACATTATGCAGACTGTGGTGGGAAGAGCTCTACAGTGAGTCTTAAAAAACATAAACCAGTAACAGCCTAGGCAGGACAGCACATTTACCATGTTGAAAACCCTACCGCTAACTGGGTCTCAACAACTCAGGTAGGGAAACGGCCTGATCAGAAGGTCAGTGAGGATAAATAACTCAGGGCGAAAGGCTGACTTACATGTAATAAATGAATATTCTGGTCACCTTAGACTGTAAATAAGTCACTATACTATACTATACTATACTATACTATACTATACTATAGCACTATACTGTAGATAGAACCAAATGGAAAAAGCTAGAAAGTCTTTTGCTCTCATACAAACCTACAGCCCGATAGCTGGCTGTCAGCTTCATGTTCCTCTCACTCATTAAGGCTAGACTAGCTTTAGCTGCATCAGCTAAGTATGGTGTTTCAGCAGTTCACAGAGATTCTGTGAAAGAACATTAGGGCTGGAGAATCACCTGAGCCCTCTTTATAGGAGTGAGAAGAGGAAGGTGGCGTGTCCATAGCTGCCCACACTGTTTGGTGGGTGACACACAGTCAATGGACTCTACCATGTCTTGTCACTAACTCAACGCTCAGCTCTGGACAGACAGGTGTCCTCTCTGCACTTGACCATGCTAACGGGTAAAATGGAAGAACTAAACCAGGTGACTTCTAAAGCATGTTTTAATCCTAATGTCTAAAGTTACCTGGTCTGTTTGTCCTGATGTGGAAAAGAAATTGTACATAAAATGTGTAAGATACTATTTCATCTTTAATCTTTGGTAAGTGAAACCAGCAAAGTCCATTTTGATCACGCCGGGAGATACAAACAGTAAACGACCTGTGTTCATACTACCTCTGTTACAGCAAGTGTGTGCTAAAAAAAAAAAAATCTGAGGACAGCCAAGGTGGATGTGGGGTGGTAGTGAGTATGATCAGAACACATTGTATGCATGCATAGAATTCTCAAGAATTTATACAGATGTAGGTTTTTAAAACTTCTTAGATTCTGACCAACTAAACTAATAATGACATTAGAGTTTTAAGAAATATATTTCTAGTAAAGAAGCAAAAAAGTATAAGATTAAAACCCACCAGTGTGAGCTAGTGCCGTGGTTTAGGAGTTGGCAGCCAGCCTGCCTTTGCACACACACTTTCAGCACTAAAGATAGGCTTAATGCTTTGTATTATGCCATAAACATCTTCAAGGAAACCAGGCCTACAGTAAATGCCCAGAGATTTTAGATGTTACATGGTCCAGCTGACATGCTCTTCACTATAGGTTCCATACCAAGTCCTCAACACACAAAGTATAAACTTCCTCAAACAACTAACACAGTCTTTCCAGTTTATTGAAATAAGCTCTATATATTTTTAATTACTGAAATATAAAACATTTTTTATCAACAGTAAATGTGCCATATACGTGAGGTAGTCAGTTTTACCTTTAATAACAGGCACCCCGTCTCTATCTGACACAACAATTGCATGGAGCCCTTCAACACTACAAGAAAACAAAGTTCAGTATTAAAAAATCATTTTGATTTCTACGAATATGTATCTCAGACTCATGGTGGTAATTCTCAAGCACACACATACACATACACACACACACACACACACACATATATACATATATATATTTTTTTTCCCCTTCCTCCAGCACTATAGACTGAACCCAGGGAGTTGCACACTCTAGCAAGGGTTCTACCACCAAGCTAAGTCCCCTGCTGTTTCATGCATGTTTCTGAAAAACCTATGTGTGCATGCATTCATGTGTGTATGGTGTGTGTGTGTGTGTGTGTGTGTGTGTGGTGCACGATGCGTGTGTGCATACACACCTGTTTGTTAAACTATTTTCCCAGCTGTGTTTATGAAAACTTCTCTAGAAATTCAATGAATGTGTACTCCTGAAATGTTGAGAATATTTACAACATGCATGTTCATTATTGAGGAATAAAGTTTATGTTTTATCATTCCATGGTTTGTAGAAGCAGAAAAGTGTTCAGCTGTGGTGATAGTGACAGAGGTAAAAGCAAAAGAACCTCTGTCCATTTTCTTTTCCTCACTCTTTCTGATACTGGATTTCTAGATTTCAAGGCACTTAGTATTTCCTGATATCGTGATACTGCCTCTACAAGCTTAGAATCTAAGCTGAGTGGCTACCAAACAAATAATCTTACACTAAGGTAAAATGACTACTGTGGGAGGTGCCATTCGAAGATCTGTAGGGAGAAGACGGCCCTGGGGAAGTGGCAGCTCAGCTGAATATTAGGACATCGAGTAATTGAAGTGTGTGTGTGTGGTGTGTGTGTGTGTGTGTGTGTGTGTGTAAGGGGTCATTCCTTATGCACTAAGCAGATCTGTTCTCAAAGTGTGTGTGTTTGTGTGAAATAGTATATGTATGTATGCATGTATATGTGTGTGTGTGTACTAGAGAGAGAGAGAGAAAGAGAGAGAGAGAGAGAAAGAGACAGAGACAGAGAGACAGACAGAGACCATGACCCAGTTTTCATGTGAAGTAAGAGGCCAAGGCCAGCCTCAGGCCTCCCAGCCAAGCTGGCCAAGAGCTTGCAGAGAGTCTCCTGTCCCTACCTCTCATTTCACTATAGGAGCACTGACTTCATTTGAGTTCCGAGGACCCAAACTCAGGTCCTTACACCTGTACCTTAAGTCTTTTTACCCACCAATATGTATATTCTCATTAATTAAAAACAAACAGACAAACAAACAAAAAACATCTGTGTGCCCACTTGTGTATGTACATGCATGAAGGTACCTTCCAAGGCTGGAAGAGAGCATCAAATTTCCTGAAACTGGACTTAGAAGTGGTTGTGAGTTACTCAGCAAGGGTGCTAGGAAATGAACGCATCTGTGTTTTTCACAAGAGCAGCAAGTGCCCTTAACTACTGAGCCATCTCTCTAGCCCCTTAAAGTCATATTAAGTGAAAAAGAAACTTCACTTCTGAAAAATGTACCTTAAGCAACATGTGTGGGCAAGCCTTGTGTGTGCATGTGTGATGCAAATCATGCACACTTAAGTGCGAGTGCACAAGCACCCACACACACACACACACACACCTATCTGTGTCTGTTTGCCAGTACATAAATACTTATGACGACAGATGCTTCCAACAATGGACTAGATATCAGATAGCATGACTGCAGGACAGGCATAGGAAGCTTTGCAACCTATTGAATTTTGTAAGTATATTACCTACTCAGAAAAAAAAAATCACATTAAAAGACAGATGCTCAATATATTATTAAATGTTAGAAAAATCTGTACAGCACAGGTGAGTTCTAATGTCCACAGTAATTAATTTAAATAGTAACTGATACACCAAAGGAAGTAAAAAAAAAGTAGAATGTTCTTTTTAAGGAATTAGAAATCCACAGAGGTGGTGGCACACGCCTTTAATCCTAGCACTTGGGAGGCAGAGGCAGGCGGATTTCTGAGTTAGAGGCCAGCCTGGTCTACAGAGTGAGTTCCAGGGCAGCCCGGGCTACACAGAGAAACCCTGTCTCAAAAAACCAAAAAGAAAAAAAAAAAAAAAAAGAAAGAAAGAAAGAAAGAAATCCACAGAGGCACAAGCCTCATTCTTATAGCACTCCTTTTTAGAAATCAGGTCACAAATATAGAAGTTGTTTCCAATTCTACACACAACAAAGAGTGGTCTGAATAGATTTTCCTAATAATAACAACTGCTGGACTACAAGAGACATATTCATAGGAAATAAATTTTATTAATCAGCAAAAATCTAACATTTACTAAAAGCAACTCTTTTTAATCTGAATCTGTTACATTAGTATTAAAGCCATCATCCTGGGCTGATGGCGTAGCTGAGTGTTTGCTGAGCGTGCAGAAGGCCCTGGACTCAGACACCATCTGATGGCTCTCTAGTCACCATCCCTGCAAATCTTCCCCAAGGCACAGACCAAACTGTCTGTCATATAATTACAAACTACTGGCTATTGTAAAACATGGAAAACCTGAGATTTCTAGGGGAGAGGGTCACTAGATTTTAAAATACAAACCCAAGAACAATATTCAACAGAGAAAACCACATTTTATTGATACCTAGAACTACCTGACTTTGTTGAGAAGTACAGAAATAAAGTAGTTAAAACCAAGAATTCATGAAGCTACAGAAACGCCTCAGTGGTTGAGAGGGCTGGATGTTCTTCCAAAGAACCAGGTTCAATTTCCAGCACCTGCATGTCAGCTTAGAACCATCTGTAACTTCAGTTCTAGGGGACCCTCTTCTGAACTCCAGACACCAGCTATGACATGGTGCACAGACATACATGCATACAAAACACCCACACACATAAATAAAATTGTAAAAATTAAAAAACAGAAATGGCAAGAATGCATATAGCTAGTAAACCCACGCACCCAGCAACAAATCAGAGTTCATAGAGCTATTGTTTGTCTGTTCTTCTTGTTCTTAGGGTCTAATGAGCCTGTTTACAAGAAATGATTTGCAAATATGAACCAAAGAGGTCTCGGCCCTTATGACAAGTGGGGTGTAATCATTTCCCTGATGATAAGCTATGACTAATATTCCTCTGCCCCTTTGGAAGTGCTGCAGATTGAATCCAGAGCCTTCCTAGTGTGAAATATTCTCACTGAGATACTTCTCAGTGTATCTTCACAACATTGTTAATCTGCACATATCTCTTGTATCAGCCCCACCTTATGGAGCTTTCTGTTTGGTTAAAGGTAAATTGTCAGAATTCAAAAGTAAACAAACATTTACTTTCAATGGTTTATGGTCACCGTTATAGCGCAGATAGAAAGCCAGGGTACTCACTGAAAGTGAGTTTACTAACATGAGTAAGGAGAGCAGTCAGATGAAAACATTACAACACGCACATGAAAGGAAGTCTCAAGGACTTCATAGCACGGAGAGTACAGGGATGAAACGTGGAGAGCTGATCAAAGGGCGCAGCACATCGATTTGTGAAGGACAGAAGAGAAAAGATGCCTGTTCCTTATCTGAAGGCATACGACACAAACAGGCGCCTTTTTAGTGACTCGATAAATCACTCAATGTTTCTTTTGCTTTTCAGCTGCCATTTCAATATTTTTTATTTACTGTATGTGTGCATGCCTGTGGTCAGAGGACAATGTGTGGGGGTGGTTCTATACCTCAATCATGCATGTCAAGCCATCCCTAGAACTCAAAGTTTCAGCAAGTGCCTTTACCCACTGAGCCATCTAACGGTCCTGTTGTTGTTCTTTTGAGACAGAATCTCATGTAGCCCAGGCTGGCTTTGAGCTTCTGTCACCTTCCAAATGCTGGAATGACAGGCCTATCCACCATGCCCAGCTCACTTTCACATTTTTTAATGTTTTGGATTCCTATGCAAACGTTAGTTATCATATTTGTTTGTGTGCTGGTTAGCTTCCTGTCAGGTTGATAACAAATGTGGGCTCATCTGGGAACTGGGAACCTCAATTTGGGGCATGCCTCTTCCATCAGACTGGCCTGCAGGTAAGTCTGCGGGGCATTTTCTTGATTAATAATTGACATAGGAGGTCCCAGGCCCCTGGGGTAGTACTGCCCAAGGCAGGTGATGCTGAATTGTATAAAAAAACCCACGTGGAGCAGGTCATGGGGAGCGAGCCAGTAAGCAGCACTCCTCCATGGCTTCGGCTTCAGTTCCTGCCCTGCCCTTCATGATGAAGTGTCATCTGAACTGCCCTTTCCCCTCATGTTGCTTTCTGTCAGTGTTTTATCATAGCTATAGAGAACATACGAGGACAGTGTACCGTTCTCAAAACGTGTTATTAATAACAAGAAAAGCTTTAATGTTTTGAAAAGTTATAAGGTCAGAAAACAAGTCTTATTTCCCCTGCTAATTGCTGACACCCTCCAGCATGGTTTTAGCTCAGACCACTGTTTCCATTTCGGACCATCAGTTAGCATGCAAAGCTGTCACTGCCTGCTACGTTGGCCATTTGTGTGAAAAAGAAGCAGCAGCTGGTCTCTGCAATTTGCCATTTTGTCAAGAGGAAGAGAATTAAAATTAATTTTAGTTAATTAATTTAACTAAAATTAATTAAAGATTCATTAACATAAAATCTATAATAATTGTTATCTCACTTAACATACCAATGGTGTTTTCTATAAACAATCATATAAATCACAACCAGAACATGCTGTTACTAATTTCCACTGATCTATAACCAGAGAAAAAGTATAAGCCATACATCAAACAATTCAAGCAAGTCTAAAAGAATGTTAGTTAACTTTTTCAACCTAGAGAGATAATTGATAACCACACACAACCACTTATAACTTTAGACCGGGAAGATATGAAAAAGGGTTTCATAGAAAATTCTGCTAGATGACCTCAAAGGTTATTCAATCCAATCTGATTGGTTTGTTCTGGAATGTGAAAACACAAGACTCTGGCATTCTTCCCCTCCCTCCTGTCTCGTCCCTAACGATAACAAGTTCTGAGTTACTTGTAGGAAGAGTGAATGTAGACAAAGGACGTGCTTGTCAACAAAGACTTTTTACATTAACCTAAAAGTGGATTTCAATGAGTTCCCTTGAGAAAGTTCTCTGGATGAGTAAAATGTGTTATAAGAAATCTGCTAAGCTTAACACCTGTTAACACTTTGTAAGAATGGCACATAAAGCACAGTGTGGAAGCAAATTTGTTTTTCAAGTATGAACTGTTGTCTGAGCCTAGTAGTTTTGGATTACGTTGACCCAGCAATTAGGTCCCAATAGTAACATTAAAAATAATGGCAAGTTTTAAGCTTTTTTTTCTTAAATTTACATAAGAACTTTGAACAATAATCTAATAAACAACTATGATAGTGTGGTGTTTTTTTTTTTTTTAAATTGAAAATAGCAAGAAATCTAAGTTCCCCCAGCGTCTAACTCCTATTGAACCATAAACAAGGCATTCAACAGCTCTGGTTTTGAGTTGCCTATCTAGAAACTCAAGTCATTACTTATGATACTTGGGGTTAGTTTGTATTTAAATGTGGTAAATAATTACCATGATGTTTATAATATACTAATTTTAAAAGGAGAAACAAAAGGCTTTGTAAGATTAGCGTGTTGCACAGAGCTTATTCAGCAACAAATCAGTGGCCTCTTACCTTGGCAACTTTTTGTATAGGAATCGCTTTAGATCCTGAAAGAGAATAATTTTTTATTATAAGACCATATTACATTGCGCTGTTCTAGCCCTGTCCATATCCCTAAAGGACATGGCATCACCATTTGTAATTGGCGTTTCATCGTTGACTTGTATAACCTGGGAGAAGTTAATTAACCTTTTCTAGGCCTCAGTTTCATTACATGTTTCATCATACGTATACAGGAATAATCACAGAGCCTACAATATAAGAACACCGTCAAATGTGTACACGTTAGTGTATTTGGAATTGGGAAACACAAGTACATATTTGCTGTAAAATGAGACCATGTGCTTCATAATAATTTACATCCTGATGCTACTGTATACACTTGGGAACAGTCTATAAATCTCTTCCCATGTTCATACAGATTTTCCACGATTGTTTTAAATGATCCTAATTCAGATAAACTACTTTAATATTCAGTTTCTTGACAAAGATAATGACAGTGTGACGATTTAACAGGGAGTATGGTTAGGACTAAGAGAACAGAAGGCCACCACCTTGTCTCATTATACACTCATCTAGAAGCAAGGACAAGTCACATAACAATTATGACCTTCATCCTAAATGTGTGCTGTTTTGAACCTCTCCAAACCTGAATGGGTATCCTTTTTCCATGTTATCAGCACGAACTTTTGCTCTCGTCTTAGACAGACACACAGAAATGGAACATAGGTTGTTAAAGGGGCTCCCGTTAGAAATCCTTAGATTCCTAATGAGACACCAAGAGCATTTATTTAGTGAGAAAGGATTCAGAGCACTGTCCTATGGAACAGATACTGACTGGAAGGGCAGTCAGTCATCCTTTAGAATTTCCAGTGTTACCCACACAGAGTTCTTGTACGCTCCAATAGCATTAGGAGAAGAGAAGAATAAATATAGTTCTCTCAGGCTAAGGCATCTTAGTGCCCCACCACAACCGTTCCCGAGAGAAACTTAGTACAAGATCCTTACTACAGATCCGGGAAGAGGGCGAGGCTGAGGACGAAACAAATTTCTACCTCTCTCCTCTCGGAAGCCTCATGCAAACCTCCCACATGCCCTTTTTCTTGGGAAGGGGTGTCAACTCACATCCGCCATGATGAACCCTTTCTCTCGCAGAATCAATCTCCACTCCTGGAAGGAAAACTTCCGTGACTCCCCCCGCACCCGGGGCTTATTCACCCTCCCCAGACCCGGCCAGCATCACGAGATCCACCCTCGCCAGGGCCAAGCGAGAGTTCTGGATCTCCGTCAAGGGAGTGGGGAGGTCCCCGGGACCCTGCCAGGTGGCCAGCCCGGACTGCCCACCTCTCCCCACCCACCCTGTCCCCGGGCTGAGAGAAGGGGCGACCTCTGCGGACGCACGCGCGCTCCAGCCTGGGAAGACCTGCCCGGGTGTTCCCGCAATTCGGTCGCCTCTCTGAAGTCGCCTGTCAAGTCGCTGTCACATTACTCGTGACCTCCGCGGCGATCCAGGAAGCACTTGCTGCATCCTCCAGTACCGGTGATTCGGAACTTCCGGGGAGACCCAGCGGAAACTGCGCGCGCCGCCGCTCCGCCTCCTCCACACCCTTAACCACCGGAGTTTTTCTGCGCTTGCGCCTGCGCGCGATGCGCGCTGCGCCAGGAACTGTGGGCTTGCATCTGCAGTTTCTGCGCCTTAATTTCCACCCAACACACCTACAACGGAAAGCCGGTCCTGTGCGTAGTATGCATACATTTCCCCCAGACCCATTATGTAAATCTTTTTATGTGAATGAAATGAAGACGCTTGAGGAGCACGAACTGAACAGCCTGCTTATTAGAAGTCCCAGGTCCTTAGATGACCCAATTTACAAGTCAGTTTCAGAAGGGTGCTACCTACATGTTTCTTCTTGAGTTTTTACTTAGAAGTGCAGGAGCCATGGGCCTATGGGCTCTTTTGTCAAGTTTGTTTTGAACATGCATGCCTGAGCTTCCTGCTTTGGCTCTTGGACCTGATTTGTTGTATCTTCTAAACAACAACAAAAACAGCCAAAAACCTAGTCTTTATCTTTTGTTGATGTTTGTACATTCAAGAAAGCATTCTTGTAAGGGGAAAGCAAGAATGCTTAGCAAAGGAAGGCTTCTCCATTTGCTTTTCCCTTGCTTTGGCGGTGTTTCTCCCTACGGACGGACGCTTTGATCATTCTTTGTGGTAGAGGACACTGTAATCAGCTTAGGAGACTTCTGTAGAAACCCCCAGGACAAAGGAATATCACCTGGGATCTAAATACTCCGCAGTGGCTGCCTGACCGCCGGGGAAATTGAAGCTGATGCCTTTTGCTGCAGATAAGCTCTTAACCTCGTGTGTTCTTAACATAATATACCGTTAAAGAAAATGTACGCTCTATGGGAGCACCTACTTTGGAATTCTTCTACTAAACCATCACATAAGTTTCTTTTCATTTCCATTAAGTTTTAATACTTTTATTCTTTGAGAATTTCATACAATGTATTTTGATCATATTTACCCCTTCTGCTCAAACTACTCCCAGGTTCACCTCCATGTCTGTACCCTCCAAACTGTGTCTCCCCCGCCCCCTCCAATAATGCATCAAATCCAGTTTGTGCTGAAACCATCTGTGGGGACTATCCAATGGAGTATGGTCAACCTACCAAGGACCACCCTTACATAACACTGACACTACCTCTCTCAGAAGCCATCAATTGCCCATAGCCCCTCATTATAGGTAGGCTCATGAACCGTCCCCACTGCATGCTAGAATGTTGGTTGCCTAGAAGTTGTCCTTCTCGTGCAGGCCAGATCAGCTGTGTGAGTCGCTGTTCGTGTTCGTGTGTCCCAGACTGCATGAAGTTGTTCTCTAGTGTCTCAGCCCCACTCTTTTCTCGAGACAGAGGGTTTCTCTGTGTAGCCCTTGTAGGCCAGACTGGCCTGGTCTCGAACTCAGAAATCCGCCTGCTCTGCCTCCCAAGTGCTGGGATTAAAGGCGTGCACCACCCGCCTGGCTTCAGCCACACTCTTATTTCGTCCTTTGAGTTTTAGCTTAAGTTTAGTTCCCCAGTGAAGTCTTCCTTGACCTTTCCAGAATAGTGAAGGTACTCAAGTTTACTAAATAGATAAATGTTAATACATAGATAAATGTTGAAAATAAATGTGATCATCTCACGTTTACCAAAATTAAAATATCCATTTCCTGGACAATAATGTTTTCTTGATTAAATTTACACTTAGAGCATTGTCTTAATCGGTGAGTAATTCCCAGCTCCTAGCTCTTATCTGTGACACAGCAGGGATCATACATTTATTGAATGAATGAATATAAGAGGATAATATGCTGGGCATGGTGGTGCATGCCTTTCTTTAATCCTGGCACTTGGGAAGCAGATGCAGGCAGATCTCTGTGAGTAGGAGGCTAGCCTGGTCTACATAGTAAGTTCCAGGATAGTGAGAGCTGTATAGTGAGACTCTGTCTCAAAAAGAAAAAGAAGAGGAAGTAGAAAAAGAAGACAAAGAAGAGGAGAAGGAAGAAGAGGAAGAGAAGAAAAGGAAAAAAGATAAAAGGATAAAATATAATGAAGACAAGCCTTTTATGGTGAGAACATCCCTTCTTTTTATTCATATGTTGAGATAAATTACAGAGACTGAAAGACAAAAAATTTGTAAATCATTCATTAGAACATTCATTAAAAATCAAAAGCAGCTTAAGAGTTCTCACATGAAACCTTATATAAGTCTGATATAACATTAAATTTTTACAAATCAGACCTTTCATTTTTAAACCTAATTATGTGGTCTTGAATGCACTAGAGAAATCTCCCTTACCAATAGCACTTCATGTTACATACACAAGGCTTCCATTAACATCTCACCAGACCTTGAAACCCCATATCACACCTTCGAAATTACCTGCGCTTAAAAACAAACAAAGAAACAAACAAACAAGCACCCTAACACCTTAAATGGAAAGTCTCACGTAGCAGTCTAAAGACCAGAAGCAAAGCAAAAATGAAGCACTTTTTAATCCAAATAAATTACAGATCCCAATTTTTTCTGTCTTGCTGCAGACACCCAAGTCACAAACAATTCGTTTGGAAGGAACTGCTGAAAGCGCTACAGTGTCACTCAAAAGTGCCTTCCCATGGCACAGTACCGTCGAAAGGCTAAGCACAACCTTACAGAGAAACCCGCAAGACTTGCCAGCGCTTGCATCAGGCGTCTGTTGCCTCAATGCAGTTACTAGACAGCTCAGTAACCAGTCACCCCGAGTTTTAATAACTTATGAAACCAGGACATTTTGAGAACCACTTCTGGATTACCAGGCTCAGAGAGATACAGTTTCACATGACACACGGGCCTTGTGATAGGAATCTGCACTAAAACATGGAGATCAACTGAAAATATTTCACACTGATGAGATTCTACTGACTAAAGGTCAATTTTTAAAATAAGAACCCACCAATGGAAGCCCTGCACTGTGCAAACAGTATGGTACTTATTAAACAATCACACATCTGAGGTATTAGCTGGAAAAAAATATATACATTTTAATATATATATATACACTTATACATGGACAGATCCACAGAATAGTCACAAATCTATTGGCCCCTACACCAGCAGAAGATCAAATGAACTGAAAAAGAACCACGTAATAGGAAAAAGTTACACAGAGGGCATTTACAAAAAGGTGGTTACATAATCCTTAATATAAGGAGCATGTTTTTAATAATTGCTTTGAGGAAAATAATGTTTCCATTTATAGGAAAGTGTCTGTCTTATCGAAATGAAACCAAAAGGAGAGCCTGGATTCAGGACTGTGATATCTACAGATTATTAAAGGCTTGCAAAAATTGCCTGAATAACCTGGTTCTATCTACTTTTGTTTTTATTTTTTATTGTCTTTGGGACAGAGTCTTACAAGGTACCCAGGCTAGTGTCAAATACACTTATACATGGACAGATAATGTGTCTTCCTCACTTGGTTTCCCAAGTGTTGGGGCTCCATGTATGAGCTACGATGCCTGACTACCATTTGCAATGGAAAACTGGACTGTAGAAGGGAAAGTATGTGGAAGTTATTGTCGGGCTATTCTTTTATTTTCAATGGTTTACAGAGAATTTTAATGATTTTTAAGCCATATCCAGATATGGCGCCAAGACAGGGTTTTTTTTTTTTTTCCAACTCTTCCATGATTAAAATTCAGGCTGTTCACTTTCATACATTTTTCCGTATAAATAATAAAAAGTGTCCTGGGTTTCCTCTCAGTTTCCCTCACTCAACAAGAGGATGGATAGCTAAACGTCTAGAACTAAGATCAAGCTTCGTGTGGAGAAGCTAAATAAAGACATTCATTCCTCTTTCAACCATGTGGTCCTTTGTTGTAATACTCGGCTAACTGAAACCATGGCTCACGTGACTCTCTGCTCCACCAAGAAACATTTCACTGCTTTAAAAAGTGGAGCTGTTTGTTTGGTTGGGTTTTTTTTTTTTTTTCAACAAAATATCTGAAAACACAGTAACAACCATATCATGTTTTAAGTACCAGTATTTCTAATATTATTGATAAAGGTTTCCTTTTTATTTTGCATGTCAGTGTAAAAGATTTAATGACAAAGAAAAATTAAGCATAAAAGTGCATTTGAAGTTAAGGGCTGCATTCCACATTCCTGCTCTTGTGAAGACCTAACCTGACACAAAACAATACTTTAATGCACTGGTGTGTGCGCACACACCACACACACACACACATACACACACACCTTAAATAATTACATTTTTCAGACCAATTATTTGAAGATCATAAATAAGTATGATTATGCTTGTGATTATGGAATGAAAGCAGGTCTCAAATGTGATTTTCATTTGTTAGATGGAAAACCTGAGATGTCTCAGCACTCAGTGAGCCTCTCTGGTTCTAAAACAATGACTCATCGCTAACTAGATAACTAATACCAGTGCATCCAGGAGAAGGGAAAGGGAAGGAGCAGATGTGTTGCTGCTTCCATTCCTCCCCAGTGTGTGTGTGTGTGTGTGTGTGTGTGTGTGTGTGTGTTTCTCTATGTATAAAGAGATAAAATGTCAATTACTAGTAAGTATAGCTACTGTTTCCAAACTTACAAAAGAAAAAAAAATTAGAAACTTCTTAAGATGCAAAGGTAAAGAGCTACTGGGTAAAGATAAGAGTGATCGGATGAAATTAAGGAATTCCATGTAGCTAAAAATAAGACAGGAAGAGACTGGGATTTTTATTATAAGAGTAATCAGCACGCACCAAAAAAAAAAAAAAAAAAAAAAATCTTTCAGCTCAAGCCATCAAAAGACACATAAGATTCAATTCAAAGACACCAACTGGTCCACCAGACAGGAAGCATAAAGGGTTCAGTGTTTACTGACGTACTTTCTATGTAGTTTAAGATACTGCATCAGCCAGCATCTCCCACAGCTACTCCCAAGTACTGTTTGCTCTAACCCATAAATGGGATAAACGTGACAGGGTGCAGCAATGAACCTCAAACATAATACTGTACAAAGCCACGTATGACTTCATGCTGTGTTCACTTCTCTCAGTCTGATAACCTGACCTATCCACCCTATCCCACTAAAACTGGAAAAGCACATCAAAAATTTCTACAGATTTTCTGACAGCTATGAGCCTTCAAAGGTAATTAGAATGCTACATTTTAAAATGAATTATTCTCTAGGCTCAAGAAAATATTTAAAATTCTATGATATGGGCTCACGTTTGCAACGTGGACTGACAGAACAATACAGAGATTAGCATAGCCCCTGTGCAAGTACGACACAAAAAATTCAATAAGCTTCTATATTGTTTAATTTGATGAATGAAAGGTAACTAGAAATTAAAAACAGACACAGTGAACTACTTGAAGAAAAAGAGGAAAAGTTGGAAATGAGACCAAGAATACATCAACCATGTGGACCACAGTCCACACTGAAGCGGAGACAGAACTTTGCAATTTCAAATTTCCATTAAAACAAAAAGACCACAAACTGCATGTTATGTTTTGGGTCCATAGGTGAATGCTACAGTCAGCTTTTGTCAAAGCAACTTCTTTTTTTTTTTTTTTTTTTTTTTTTTTTTAGGGGGCAGAAGTAACTGGGGAGCTTCTGATGGCCATAGTAATGAGAAGATGTGGTCACTGAGCGTTCAGCTTAAGTGAGACATTTAACATTACTCACGTCAAGGATCAAAGAACATTATGGAACAGTGGGTGGACATAATGCAAGAAGAGTGAGGTGTTCGTGGAACACTGTTTCCTGGCCATGCCACAGTCATCCATCACACTTTGTGATTCTGCACAAGGTCTCTATAAGATTGGGCCTGTCCACATCCTGCCCTGGAGGAGGAGGGGATCATGAGGTCCCCCCACCCCTCCCTGAGGATCTAAGGCAGTTAGTGGTTGATGAGAGAAGGAGACACAATTTCTTCAGGGTTGCAGGCACTGGTGCCTATGTTCCTGTAAATAAACCTGACCTATGTCCTATATACAACCATAATAAAATTATCATTATCATCATCAACAAAAACAGCAACAACAGCAGCAACAACAGCAACAACAGGTCTTGAAAGGTGAAGAGGGACGAGCTGGGACGAGGAAGTAAATGAGTGAAGTAGGAGTGGAGCAGGAGAGTGTCACAGGGCTGAAGACGATGAAAAGCATTGTGTGTGTGTATGAAAATGTCATAATGAGATCCGCTGTCCTACATAATTAATGTATGCTAATAAAACACATTTAAAAAAAAGAAGAGAGGAAAATCAAAAAATTACACATCGTTACCAGTGAGAAAGAGCTATACCTCTGTAGTGACGAGCTGAAGGCTGTCTGAAGTTAAAAGCTATACAACAATCTGCCGGCTGGTAAGATGGCTCACTGGTAAAGTACTTCCTACATAAGTCTGACAACTTGAGTTCAATCCACAGAATTGAACAAGGTATAAAAAGAGAACCAATCCCTGCAAGCTGTTCTCTGACCTCTACATGTGCCTCTTGGCACATGCACACACACACACACAACACACACCACAAACATAAGAATAAATTAAATAAAACCATTTCAAACAGTTGCGAGTACTGCAGGAATGGCTGAGCATCTGCATCACAAAATCTCGAAGTTGGATGTTCTGCATTAAAGGCGATGCTAAAAGAACAAGAGGAGGATCCCGGCAACTCTGGCTGCAGATGAAAAGGAAACTACGGAAAGTTGCAGAGTTGAAGCGTCATTCTTTACATCTACAGTAGAAAAACCAAGACCTAAAAGAAGTGCACTGGACTTAGGGAGCTCTTCTAAGAAGGGCAAAGGACTTAGGTGAACAAGAAACTTAAGAATTTTGTTGCCACAGGGCCTTAAAAACTAGAGAATTTGAAGTGGGTATTTCAATGCACATGTTAAACACGAGATCAATGATCTGAATGGCAAATAGATCCTCTGAATGAAAGTATTACTAGGTGTGGGAGCACGTGCTATTAAACCCAGCATGGGTGGAGGGCAGGCCAATCTCTGAGGGATCCAGGCCAGCCAGAGCTACAGAGTGAGACCCTGACTCAAAATTAATGAAACAAAACTAAACAACAAACAACAAAGATACCATGAGCATCCACTAAAACCACCGTAGAAGCAGCATGTCAGTCTCCTGGAGGACCAGAGAATACTAGGAGAAGCTCCAAGCCTCATCATCTTGTAGAGAACAGGATCAGCAGGGGATGAAGATACAAACAAATTAAAAAAAATAATAATGGCTCGATGGAATTCAGAAACCTGCAGAGTGGACAGTGAATGACAGCTGAGGAAGGAGATTCTAATGAAACAACTGAAAACCACTAAGAGTTGTGTCCAGGGGCACGCAGGGGGACGCAGGGGGACGCAGGGGCACGCAACCTTAGGAAACCACTCACACAGACTAAACAGCACTCCTTCAGGGTAGCAGTAAAACAGGAAGTTTGCTGAAGGAAGCACGACAGATCGGAAGGCTCTGAGAACGAGGCCAGGTTCCCTGGACCTGTGAGCATGACACTAATGCAAAACTCAGCTGCGGGTTTATTCTAACCAAAGAGCAGTGACTCCTACATTGAGCCCTCCGCCTCCGTGAGAGCACCCAGCAGAACCTGAGCTAGAGGCAGCCACAGTCAACAGACTCGAGGTGGAGAGGAAGGAAAAAGTGGAATGTGGTCCTTTGTACTTATTCCTCTCAAGATTCTACTGTAGGGAATAACGAAATATGTAAATTGTGAGGGAAAGGTTTTTACTAAAGATGAGCATCTTTAATAGTTTCGCATCATGTATTATATGAAAACTTAAAATGAACCTTTATGTTTTTTAGCGCTCCTAGTTTTAAAGGTCATGTTTCTAGAAGGATGGGTGGCTTCTCCAGACTCTGAGGACACTGTGTGTAATTCAACCTACGAATAATCAGGTATTTCTACTGAAGAACCTGAGGACAGAATACGAGAGACTGCTTGAGTTCAATGAATGACATAAATCAATAATATTTAGGGAGAAATCCTTAAGCAAAAGCACAAAGCCACTCTGCCTAACATTCTTGTTCTTGAGCAAGGGATTGGGGGCAGGAGATACGACAAAAAAAATACCAAAAACATGTTTGGAGTTTTTTTTTTTTTTTTTTTAGGTGTTTTTGAGACAGGGTTTCTCTGTGTAGCCCTGGCTGTCCTGGAACTCACTCTGTAGACCAGGCTGGCCTCGAACTCAGAAATCTGCCTGCCTCTGCCTCCCAAGTGCTGGGATTAAAGGCGTGTGCCACCACCGCCCAGCCCATGTTTGTACTCCTTTAACTGTATGAAGCAGAACCCTTAAGCCATTACTACCATTAACCATACAAGACCAGGAGTCATGCCAAACTCAGTAAGTAGCAAAGCTTCAAGTCTCAGCTGTATTTTCCCAATTTACAGATTTTGTTACAAGGAACTTATTCTAAAGACCTGGTGAGTGGCCTGGGTGGTGGAGCGCAGCATGTTCTGATGGCTTGCTCTCAATCAGTGCTCTAGCTGCTTGCTGTCCATCACTGCGCTAGGTGCTGCTCTATCTCTGCATAGGGCTACTGTGGCCCAACACACCATGCTGTCAAGTAAGCCAGCCGCAGTCGGAAAGGCACAAAACTGGGTGTTAGTGGTCATTTTGTTCTTATTACTTATTTGTAGAAAAATCCATTGCTTTGGGGGTCTTGCTTCAGTTATCTCCATCAAACTGAATTTCCATAGGAAGAAAGTTCATCTTTTGTTTCATAAGCTTCAGTAGCCTTGAAAGACAGATAAATGAACATTTGGGGCTAACTTTTAATTACTGGACTTGTGAACGGCATAATTGCAACTTACCATTGGAAACCCACTTAGCATAATGTTTATCATCGTATTTTTCTTTAAAATCTATCTTATAGCATTTCATTCCTATGTATGGCTTAGCAATTCATAAAACTAAAGAGCATACTGATAGTAAACACCAGTTCATTTATGTCATTACGTATTCTGGAATATAAGGACAATATTAAAAATGTCAATTCCTTCTACACTGATATAAGATTGTACATAAAGTTTTATCTTTTTGAAAATTTTCTCTGCTTAAACTGCACACACCCAAACACCTAATGGGAAATGTGACTGTGCTCATTCCGTCAGCCTGAAGGAAGTGTCTCATGGAGCTAAACACTAACATAATTTAAATAAAAGGCAAGCGCTCATATGTATACGAAAATCATCCTAAAAATATTTACATGGCAAAGGAATAATGGAGGATCACAAAACTGGCAATTGCTACAGGTGTGATAATCCTCTCCAGACTTCGTAAGGAATCATATAAGATTTTAAAGTTAAAGTAATTGCAGAAGCATACTAAAATATTTAGTTCTCAGTTCTTACTATTGAAATGAGCCAGTAGATCATTAATAGTCCGAGATGTCAGGAATCAACTAGTCAGCTTAGTCTTTAATCAAATCTTCTTCGGCTTCATGGCGACATGACATTTACAAAAAGACAGAGTACACGAAAAGGAGCAGGCGGGACTCCCGCATTATCCCCCCTTGTAGAGGCTTGTCAGCCGTTCCAGCTCCTTGCAGTTGTCCATGCTCAGGGCGTCCGCCTTCCTCCGCAGCCGTTCATCACGGTACACTTTTGCTGCATACTGCATATCTGTTTCTGTATGTCAAATGTTTGCTCGTTAATAATAATTTGCATTGCCTTAGTTGCTTCAATTTAAATAATACTTTAGAGAGGTTCATAGATATAGATATAGATATAGATATAGATATAGATTAGATATAGATATAGATAATAGATAGATAATTCTCTTAACTGACTTTGAAAAAAGAAAGGAAGGAAGAATCAAGTAAGATTCATATAAACTATTTCACTTGGACTTTTTCTTTCATTTAAAAGAATTTTTCTTTGGGACAGGGTTTCTACATAGTCCTGAGACTCACTAAGTAGACCAGGCTGGCCTTGAACTCAGAGATCCTCCTGGCTTTTCCTCTGAGTGCTATGGTTAAAGGTGTGCACTACCACACCCATTGGGCTTTTTCTTTATATAGCTTTACTTTGAACTTAGCACACAGAATCAACACCAAAAGTAAATAAGACTACAGCCCTGCTACTTCCTCCTAAAGCCCTTCCCCTTCACCCCCGAGCCAAGTGGTTTAAGGGACTGCTCTGGAATACCCTCTGGGGCTTTTCTAAGCTATCCCACGGGAATCCACGGCTGCCAGAAGCTGTGTTTGTTGTGCCTTTGTGATAATTCCAATAGTTAAGAACACAAATTAAAGCACGGTCCTCCTCCCTCTCTTCCTCTACCTTCTTCTTCTTGAGAATGGACTTCATTAAATAGCCCAAGCTGGCCCCAAACTTGTGGTCCTTCTGCATCAGCACCCCAAGTGCTGGGATTGTGTGTGCTTTTACACATGGCAAAAATTTGGAATATATGTGTACCCCCACAGAAAAGTGCAAATACTCCTACTCATAAAACTGGTGTAAATAACCGTAACTCTGCCTGCTGGAACTGGATGACAAGACCTTCCGGCTAAACGTATTCATGCTTGGCCACAGAAAAATCAGACTAGAATAGAGCTAGAAGCCTGCTCTTCCCAGATAGCTTCCATGGTGCCAAAAGGAGATATTCAGGCTGACAAAGAATGACTATGAATGGTGTAATTCAGCTGTGGATGCTGGGGCCTAGTGTACTAATATTTTAGATAATATGTGTCCATCATACAATAAATTCTATAGCTGCTATAGGGGCAATTAACTACTTTCTGGTCAGAGTTGTGGTCCATTCGACAGGAAAGAATTCGCATCTGGTACTGGAGACCTGGAAAAAACCTATGGCTAAAAGGTAACAGGCCTGATTAGATATGCTACTCTGATGTTCTGCTAAATGGACACAATGAAGTTATCTTTAAATGCTTATTTACATCCCATAATTGATAAACCGTCAACTTTGAAAAGAGAGCTTCTCTTTGCAATGGGTGGGATGACTGCAGACTAATAAAATGTCAGAATAACAAGCACAAATGACTGCAGAAGACGCGGCCCCAAACGGGACATTGCTATCATCCCTCCAGAGCTCAGGGAACTGGACAGAAGGAAGAGCTGGATGGGCTGGAGGGTTGTAGGATGATAGCCACCAGGCATGACATCATTGCTGCTCTCATGAACCCACTGTAGCTGTGATCGGCAAGATCTGCACAGCACTGGGTCCATCAACATGCTCCCATGACAAAATAACACTTAATGCTGACTGGTCCAAGCCACTGTGTTAAATGCTTACTGAGCCTTATGCTGTGATGGTAAGGAACCTAGTTTATAGAGAAGGAACTGGGTGGTGTCATGAGCCAGTTGCTATAAGTGAAAGGATGAGAGAGCAGTGACAGCCAAACAGCACACACTCGGAACGGATACACAGTCTTTTTCTGCAGTTCTGATTAACAGCTGATTGAAAACATTATTCATGTACTGAATGCCAATTATAAACCAAGTAATTTCAGAGCACTCCCTTAGGTAAGGAAATCCACCTTAATAATTTCAAAGACTCCAAAGGTTTTCAAAGAGAGCAAAAACATATGATGGACTTACTCTGCTGTCTTTCTTTCCAGCAATTATTTCGAATATTAGTCACGTAATCCTCTTCCACGCTCTTCTCTACCTTTTGTAATAGTGTTCCTTTATATTCGTTTTTAAAGTCCTTACTGACGTAATAAACAACACCCAAGTTTTCTGTCTGCATTTTAATAGTTTGTCCTGAGCCACTGCAAAAGAGATGGATGATTATTCTTTTTTAAATTAAGATTATATCCTACTATGCAAATCAAGGAGCAAAAGTAAAAGTAATTTAAAGTTAACGTCAGTATCAGCCACATTCTCAGAAACCAACAACTCTGTACAGAGTACGCAGATTTTTTTTTTTTTTTTAGTTAAGCTTCCTTTATCTCCTATTCACTTAAATCATTTCCCACTTAATGACACTTGTATAAGACCAATTCTCTTTCCTCTCCCTTCTTGTGCTTCATGTCAGTATTTTAACTACGACATTAAACTCAAGTTCAAACATGGCACTTCTGTCCCACTTACCCACAGTGGGACAGGAGTGTACACCACCAAGGATGATAGAAAGGTATCATTTATGTTAACTATTTTTTAAATTAGAGATTGTCCTGTAAAAGAGGAGGCACTTCAAAGCATCAAAGGACCCTTCAAGGGAAGAAAAAGAATCAGCAATAATGAAATTTTGTAAACCGTTGCTTAGCTACTTACGATCTGGGGTATAAGGAGTACGGAGGGTTCGAGACCATCAACTGGCTTAACAGGGACACAAGGATCAACACAATGATGGGCATGAGCTGAATGAACACAGAAAAGCCTCCCTGCAAAGAGACCAGAGAGCAGCAGACTGTGTCAGACCGTCACAATACAGTGTCACCACACACCCTGACAGTACCTGCTGGAGAAACCCCACCTCCTGCTACTATCCCTAAAGTACAGACTCCTCAGGGCTTGAAAACAATGATACCATCTGACCCCGTTTTAGAGATAAGTCCCCTCCGGTCACACATACAGAGATGACTGGGTGTGTGAAGGGACTGGACACGCGGTGGAGCTGGCCTCAGGCCTCTTTGTGTCTAGTCTAGTGTCCTTTCCATCCAGCTTTCTACACAAGGAGCTTAATCGATACAAGCAATCAAGTATACCTGCCTTAGACTCAAGCAAAGGCAAACAGACTTCCAACTGGGGGTTTTCAGCATCGTTTCTAAATCTTTTAGGATCAATAAAAAGAAGTCACCTTCAGAACATGCAAAGTATAGATTTACCTCTGTCCAAATTATGCAATAGCAAACCGGAAGGGTGACAATGATGCCATCACCCTTAAGCTGACCTCCACTCCTGCGCCTACATTACCCGGTATCACAGGATTTCTGAGTCTCTTTTGAACACTTGCTAAGAGAAAAGTCATTATTTCCTAAAACAACTTGCCCTATTTTTAGTCAATTCTAATTGCTTTCCTGAACTGGAATTTGTCGTTTTGAGATTTATAATCACATCACAAACATACATCTCCTCTTTCTTCTTCTCTTTCATGCCCACTGTGTCGGTGCTGATGTTGGTGGCTGTACGCTGCCCGGCCATTTGAAAACGAGTGTACACTACCTAGGAAATCAAACACAGGGTGAGGTTAGGAAGCAACCGCGAGTGGGAAAAATGGCTTTCACTGCTTATCTGCTTTCCCTGTTGTGATTCAAAGCACCCGCCACCATGCCCACCCTTTCTGGAAGTTACTAACATAACGGATGTTTGTTTTCATCAGTGAATGTTTACTGTGTGAGCTTCTTGCCTCCACCTTCCAAAATACCAGACCCAGCTTTCTAAATTCCTTTGTGAAAATGAGGGAGAGAGTTCCTCAATAATGCTACACCCAGGGAGGACCATCATTGTCGGTGATTGTTTCTACAAACCTTAGGGCTTTATTCTGAAAATTCTAATTACTGTACTTAAGTGAATCAAACCCATGTAGAAACCCAAAGACAACATTATAATAAATGTTTTAAAAATGCTAATGTATCAAAGTGGATCACAGATGGACATCCAAGCTCTTTTCAAATGGGGTAAAAAAACAGAAATGGCTATTATTGATAAAATATGCCACGTTATAACTAACCAAGAACTGATAATTATCTATTAAGAAGAAAATTATTGCTTGAAAGATTTCTGACTGTTCCCAACATATTTTCAGTCAAAATTGCTAGTTTAGCAACTTTTCTTAGAGGTAATGTGTCTTAATTTGTTAAAACACAGGTTATGGTTTTGATCATTCATTTGTATTTTTACAACTCAGGGATGCTTTGCAAAATGTCCTATCAATCACAACTCTTTCTCAATGATATTGAAAGAGCCATCAGGTCAAATTCTCATTTTGAATGAGCACCGTAAGTCAATGCCATGAACAACTTAGAGCTTAAAGAAACCATTCTTAAATTCATTTCCACATAAGCAATGCACAGTAAGTGAAAATAAGAGTTTATGCTACTTACACTAACATTGTAAGATCTATTTATTTAGTGGAAAACTGCACTCCCTGAGAGCATTGTTCAAGTGGCTATTCATACTACAACACAATAAAAAGATACCTAAAAGGTTTATGTGTCAATCAGACTGTCTACTATTTCAATGAAGATATGAATGAAGACATTTACATACATTGCCATTAACAGTCTATAATGTCATTTGAGGCTCCAGAGAACTAATGTCAATCACCCTACCAGGTACCAGATGCTTCCTTTAATTGTAACAATTATGATTCATTGCTTTGGGCTTTCCTGTCTATATTCCTTTTCTTCAGTTTTTAATAAAACAGGGTATCTGCACTCATTAACTCTTTTTTAATTAAAGTACTCTCTGGGAAAGAGGCAGGCTTAGTAACAGTGATAGCCCATAATGTTCTCCCTCCTTTGAGAGAAAGCTAGCCCTGTAGAAAATGCATGGAGCTCCTCACGCTCAAGCCTGTAACCCCAACACTTGAGAGACTGAGGCAGGAGAGTTGCTTAAGTTAGAGATTAGCCTGGGTTACACGTGAGTTCCATGTCTCACTTGTTCCATGTAGTGAGTTTCATGTTCAGAGCTCCATGTAGTGAAACTCTGTCTCAAAACAAAACAGCCCAGAAATCTTTATGAAGTCAAGCTGAGGGAAAAAAGTTAACTTGAGTACCTGAAGGAAATCCGCCGCCAAAGAAGATATTGAACAGGTCTTCCGGAGTTATGTCGGCTTCACAGCCTCGGTGGAAATTGAACCTGCCGTTGTTCTGGGGATTACAAGCTTGCTCTTCGCTACCTGTGAGGTCATACTGTTTCCGTTTCTCTGGATTGCTTAAAACTGCATAAGCATTTCCAATCTCTAAAGAAGCAACAAGTAACAGCGTTGGAAAGCAAAGTCTTTAGTCTACACAAAACTTCCCTGCATGCAGCAGTACCAATTCAAATATTGCTTGAAACCAATTGAAAAAAACATAAAACAGTAAAAAAAAAGTAATGATTTCTTTTAAATATTATATGTACATTTTGCAACATCACATGTTAGTGCTCAATATAGTTTTCTATACTAGCCAGCCAAATCGTCCCACTGCTTGGAAACAGAGGGATGTCTGTCCATCCTACTGCAATATTGCATCGTAGCCTCTAACATCCCACTCACCACTCTGAGTTCCCAAATCGAGCTGTTCATCAAGATTGTTCAACCTACACGCCGTGGATAGGGGTCATATATCTATAATCCCAGCACTCTGGAAAACTGAGGCAGGAGGACTAAAAGTTCAAGGCCACCCTTACAAATAAAACTATTCAAAATGACCAGAGGGGTCTCCACTGTGTATTGAGAACTTACTATTTCTGTACTTCACTCATTAATACTTTCAACTTCACAGTCCAGATCCCAAGACTTACTTGCTAAGTAAGTTGTCTGAGGTCAAATACTCAGTGTAATATGGATATGTACTGCTCCAAGACATCTCCATTGAAATCTCCCCTTTTGGGGGCACACTACCTCCCATTTCATTTCTGAACAATGTATCCTCCTTAAGACAGAAATCCCCATGTGAGAGTAGGGATCGTCCATGCCTCCACTGCAGTGCTCGAGGGTCCAGCATCAAGTCTTATGCGTTGTTGCTGTTGTGTTTTGCTTTTGTAGTGGGGTCTCAGTACATAGCCCAGGCTAGTCTTAGACTATTAGCTCATTTTGAGCATGTGCACAATCAGGAATGATTACCACTCCTTGTTATCTAGAAAATTAAATACAAATTTTATTTTGGTGTTCAAAATTTACAAAGCATATTTCTATCTCACTGTCATTTATTGTACATAAAAGACCTTTCCATTCATCTTTCTTTAATAGTTTACTTTGTGGTAATATATAGATTCATGCACATTTTAAAATATAAATATCCTCTATACTTTTTATCTAATAGTAATAGTAATAATATCTTATTCATTATAGCAAAAAATCATAAATGGAGAACTGACATTGACAATCAATAGAGCATAGAACACTCTGTAGCCATCTTTTTAGTACTCCAATTCTTTACTTTATGTGTGCATGATGTATGTTGTGGGCACACAACCCATGGCTACAACCTGGTTGACTTGGAAAGGTTACTACCTTTCCATGAGTTCTGGGAACAAACTCAGGTTACCGGGTTTGCACGACAAGCACCTCTATACTAACTAAATCATCTCACTGGCCCTAAAGGGTCCTCTTTTACAACCGCATTCAATCCTTGCCCTGTTATACCTCTCTTCAGTCCCTGGCAACTACTGAGCTATTGGCCACTTCTCAAATGTTACCATGTCTAGGATGCTGAAAGTCCAGAGTGGGGAAGGTGCATGTCTGTAGTCTCAGCACACAAGAAGCTGAGGCAGGACCCTGAGTTCAAAGTCAGCCTGGGTTACAGTATTGAGACTCTTGTCACACAAAAATAAAAATAGCAAAACAATATTGGATAAATAGCACAATATAAAAATAGGATTACTTCATATATGAGAAACTTCTCGGAACTGGCTGTTTGCCATGAGCGCAGTACTCAGACTGATCTGGCTAGTTACCTGTCAGAAGTGCGCTCACTTTTATTACTACATAGTATTCCACACATGGATACAGCACTGTTGGTTTAACTGCTCATCCCCTGAATGAGAGCTGGGCTCTTTCTAGTTTGGGGCTATCACAATAAAGCTATATGGCTTTACCACAGGTTTATGTATAAATGCAAATGTTCGTTTCTCTGGGATAAATGCCAGCAGTATATTGCTCAATTGTATGGTAGCTCAGAATTAGTTTTTTGATCAACTTCCAAAGCTCTTCTGCAAAATGATTCTCATTTTACTTCTGCTCAACAATACATGAATAATCCATTTTCTGCACCCTGAGCTGCCTGAACAGAAGCCATTGCTACTTTCCATGTTAGCCATTATGATAGGTACACAGCACCCTGCTATCTGCACTCCTCTAATGGCTAATGATGCTGGAGTCCTTCCATGCACTTCTTTTTGTCACGTGCAAATCATCTTCAGTAAAAACATCATTTAGTGTGTATGTGTGTGTGTGTGTGTGTGTGTGTGTGTGTTTGGTGTTGTGTAGCACACATGTGCATGTTCATGTATGGACGTATGTGTGTGTGCACGTATCTGTGTTTGTATGTGCGTAAAGGCCAGAGATAACCTTGGCATTGTATCTTGTAACCTATGGAATTTCATTACTAGAGTTTCTAGAGGTCCCTTGGGATGCTTCTTTGTTTTAGCAGACAGCCACATCTGCTGCAGTCCTGGCAGTCACTCACCATCCCTCTCTGCTCTGACATCTCACCTCAGCAGTGACTGGACCACGGAGCACTAGGCTGAGCATGAAGGACCTCCATCTGCTTCCTCTCCTTAAGGTTTTATTTTATGTTATTAATTACTGTGTGTGTCTTTAATATCCAGAAGGTTGACTGAGATGCCTCTTGCTATAGATTTCTTTTGGTTTAACTGCTTGGGGCTCATCCAATTCCTCACATCTAAAAGCTTGCTTGCCTATTTATTTATTTATTTATTTATCAAGTTTGAAACGTCTCCAAACTTTAATTATTCTAGAGATTTTCAGCTGTCTTCCTTCCTGCTCTCAGAGCGCAGCTGAGCTGAGTATCGGATCTTGCTGCTGCTGCTCTGTGTGATACTCTTGGTTGTTTGAATGGGAAGCACAGTGTTTCTAGATCCTCAGGTCCTTGCTTGGTCTGCCCCTTCTTCTGTTCAGACATTAGCAGGTGTTGTGGATAGCCCCAGCCTTGTATTTTGATCCTAGTTCCACCCCCCTGAGAGGGGCTCCAGAGGAGGATTGAATCAATGTTGTGGATAGCCTCAACCTTGTATTTTGATCCTAGTTCCCAGTGGATAGCCCCAGCCTTGTATTTTGATCCTAGTTCCACCCTTCTGGGAGGGGCTGCAGAGGATGATTGAATCTGTACACAGACGACATCTTGTAAACCTTCTATCCAATCAAAACCTGTAAAATAAAGGCTAGAGCCAGAGATTGGGCAGTAGAAGAGGAGGTGGAGAAAAAGGCTTAGGGGAGGAGAGAAGTGAGAAGAATTCGATATAAAAGGAGGTAGAAATAGAAGCCAGAGGGAGAAGAGAAGGAAGTGGGGGGTGGGGGAGGAGCAGAAGAAGAGGAAGAAGCAAAGGAAGCAGAGTGAGAAGCAGGAGGAAGTCGAAGGAGAAGGAAGCCTGCACGGAGGAGCCGGACAAGCATGCGGCCTGGAAAAACCCAAGTCATAAGGGATCTCATAGCCGGGGATTAGAGTAGTGTAGTGGTAAATCTGCCCAATCTAGGCGTGCAATTTATACCATAATTATTGAGTTGTGTCTTCCTTTACTGGTCTCCATCCGGTAGGAGATTTACCGTGGCAAATTTGGGATTTAAATAATATCTACTACTACAAGCAGGTATTTCAGATCTTTCCCTATGATGACGTTCTACTCTGTATTTTACACCTTTGTTCAGACTGTGTATTTCTTTGATGATCTTATTTGCTTTTGGCACACAAGTGTTTGATCTTCAGGACACCTGTATCATAGATATAGAAACATCTTTGCTACACAACTCTGGCTTTTCTGTCTTCTCTGTGTGGGTGTCTAACAGATGAGTTTTACAATTCCATGTGGGGTCCTGGCTCTTGGAATGATAAGAGATTTTCCATTGCAATTTGTTTATTTTGTCTGTTGCGAGGCTCTGCATCTTAAATGCTATGGTTTAATGTCTTTCATTCCTACCACTCCAACACAGTAGGGGGAGATTACCTCACCACTTCCTTGCAGAAACAGACATCTGGTTCCTTCCCCCTAAGACTTTGACACCACCAAGGGAGGTGGGAGAGGGGAGCTGCCCAACAATGCTGAGAAGAGATGGGGTCTCCAGACTCATGTTAGGACTACAGTTGTCTCCTGGCTAGAAGGGGCGCCTCATTGCTGCAGTCTATGTGGTTCTGTGACACCAGGAGGCTATAGCCTTGTTACTTTTGGATGGTGGTAAAGTGCTAAGGTCCCTTTGCCACCTTTCATTGCCTTATGCTGCTAAGTCTAAACTGCCAACGTGATTAAGTGAAGACTGTCTAGGCGAGTGGTAAAACACCGCCAGCATCTGTGATGGGTTTCCACAATTACAAGTGCTCTGACTGAATACATGATTACCTCTGATGGAATCGCGTGAAGACATTGTTGGTAGGTGCTGAAAGGTAGGAGGTGAGGTCTAACCAGAGGTAGTAGGCCATGTGAGCCATGCCCTTGGCGCTGTATCTTACCCTGGCTTCCTTCTGTTCCTCTCTCCTGTGCTTCCTAGCTACCATCATGTGAACAGCCTGGCCAAGGACGCCCTTGCCCTTCAGGATAGATTGACACTTACACTTCTTAAACCATACACCAGAATTAAACCTTGCCTACCCTTAAGTTATGTGTGCCAAGTATTTGGTCAAGCTGGAGTGACGGTAACTAATATGCCACCGGAGTGGGGAAGAGAATGGCTGTTTCTCTCCAGGTAAGCAGAACTCCCGATCCTTCTGTCTCTATCACCAAAGTGCAGATGTTATAGGTGTGTCCCACCATCCATCTGTTCTCACAAGAATGTAAACAAACATTAAACAAAAAAAGAAAAAGGAAAAAACACAGGAACGAAAAACTATAAAATTCTCCAGATATTAGGTTTCACTACGGTGTGAGTGTTTTGGGTGAAGCATATCTCCCTTTTTTTATGAGATACAAACCCTTTGAGGAAAAGGGAATCTCAAATTAAGAAAAAGCCCAAAGGTAGAATTAACATTTTTGTTCTGAGAGACATGCCCTTGGGTCTACACTGTTAATATTAAACTACAAACCCAGCCCAAGCCTTGGCACGTGGTCCACATTATTTATGAAACACACAGCTATCCCGAGCCCTCTGCTATGATGTCTGTGTGTATGCTGAAAACGGAACAGTGTACTAAAATAATCTCCGACTTGCCACTCGCTGTCTTTGAAGATAATAAGTCCTAGTTTGGTAGCTTGCTTTTGTTTGTTTTTCTGTTTCATGGTGATGGTGGAGAATGAACTAAAGACCTTGTGAATGAAAGGCAAGGACCGCTGAGCTACACCCAACACCAAGGTAATGGTGTTTATGTCAGAGAGAAGAGGTGAATTCATGTCACCAGAAGGATATGCAAAACACGTTTAGGTATGTTGTAAAAATCACTCTGCATAATAAATATCTCTTTGCTTTGGTAAACTTAACAAGTTTTATGGGAAAGACAAACCAGCTAGGTTTGGTTTACTGTCCTAGGATGACTTGTTTCCCTTATAAAACCATGAATGGGAATATTTAACTTAAGTCCTTAATCTAACTATGGTTATTTCTCTGTTCTTGAAGAAAATAAAATAGAATAGAAAAATAACCTGCAAATGACTTCCACTTTCTATAAGATAACGTTTCAGTGTGATCAAACTCTTATCTTAGTTCCTATATAAAAGACCAAAGTGGGAGCCCAGTGAAATGGCTCAGCAGCTAAAGGCATAAGCTGACGACCTGAGTTCAATCCCCAGGACTCGCTTGGTAGAAGGAGACAATCTGCTGCAAACTGTCCTCTGATCTCCACAAATCTGTGTACACACACTTAAGCACATGTGCAGGTGTGTACGTATAAAGACACACATATAAATAAATAATATATATATATATATATATATATATATATATATATATTTTTTTTTTTTTTTTTTTAAGGAAAAAACACCAAAGCATTGTCTCTGATTAGGAAGAAACAGCTGGCCTCTCCAAGCAGAAGACTGGCTAGGAATACATCAAAAGTTCAGGAAGCACACGACAAATGAAGCCTGCCTATTTGTGTGACCACACTGGCTACAAGATGACTAACTATATTTGCTCACTGAAAATCAGTGGGTTACAGGCTGGGGTTTCTGTCCAGTTTCTAGTGGGTAAAAACTGGCTCCTGAAGCAACTCCCCATTCTGATCCCCTTTGGGACTAATTAAATTGGCATTCTGACTTACAGATAAGCACCTGCATACTGACTGTGTGAGCCTCTCCCCTAGAGATAACCATCTCCCAGCACATGATCAGGAAGTATTATTTCTCCCTTACAAAGCAGAACATTAAACTGTAACTAAGACACCCAGCCTTCACAGCCATCACTGGGAGATCCCACTGAGTCTCCGGCTGGCTTAGTAGGAGACACCTGTGCGGCTTGCTGCTTCAAAAGAGCAGCAGCAATGCTGTGGTACAGACGCCTATATTCTTACTGTCTTCACAAGAGCAACAATGCTCATGTGACCTTGACGCACAATGGGAGAAACTAGTTTAACATTGTTTGAGGGTTTCGGATTTTTTATTTTGCGGTACTAGAGACCAAACCCTGGACCCTGCACACACTAAGCAAACGTTCTCCCACCCAGCTACAGCACCAGAGGTACAGCCAGCCTGACATTCTTTTTTGGTTTTTGTTTTTTTTTAAGTTACTTTTAATGAATGTGTATAAGTATTTTCTCTGCATGTATCTGTGTACCTTGTACATGGCTGGTGCCCCCAGTAGTCAGAAGAAGGCATCAGGTACCATAGGACTGATGTTACAGCCATTTAGAAGCCATCATGTGGGTTCTGGGACTTGAACCTGGCTCTTCTGGAAGAACAGCCAGTGCTCTTCACTGCTAAGCCATTTCTCCAGGCCCTGTTTGTTTATTAATTTTGAGACAGAGTCTCATATAACTCTGACTAGCCTTGAACTTACTGTGTAGCCAAGGAAACTTAGAACTCGTGATTCCCTGCTTCACCTCCCAAGTGCTGGGATTACAGGCGTGCAGAAGCACACCTGGTGCTGAGTCTTACCGTTGGGAAGAATTACTACTATGTACCTTCTGTTTTGTTTTGTTTTTCAAGGGTTTTTCTGTGTAGCCCTGGCTGTCCTGGAATTTCTCAAACTCAGAGAGCTGCCTGCCTCTGCTTCCTGAGTGCTAGGATGGCAGGTATATACCACCATAGCCTGGCTTATTTACTTTTATGTATATGAAGAGTTTGCCTGGATGCTT
Source organism: Mastomys natalensis (assembly GCA_021653895.1). Taxonomy (NCBI): domain Eukaryota; kingdom Metazoa; phylum Chordata; class Mammalia; order Rodentia; family Muridae; genus Mastomys; species Mastomys natalensis. The sequence goes on from JAJTUV010000570.1 coordinate 763,396, forward strand.
GTAACACATGGGTGCAGTGCCTGTGGAGGCCATAAGAGGGCGTTAGGTCCCCTAGGGCTGAAGTTACAGTAATCCAATCTGGGTCCTCCAGAAGAGCATTGTGTGCTCTTACCGCAGTGCCGTCCGTCCGGTCCAGGAAGAATTACCATCGCCAACATTACTTGGATCACCCACTGCTAAGATCTGTTATAATTTTATTAAATCTGTCCTGATCATTCTATACACACATGTATAATTCATTCTGAGTGCTGACACTCTCCATCCTCTCTAATGTCCTCCTGTAGCAATCCTGTACTGTGTTTTTCTTGTGTGTGACCGACTGAGTTTAACCAGGGCCACCTATGTGATCGTGGGGTAGGAGCCCGCAGGCTCATGAGACAACGGGGAAAGGTTTAAGTTAAACTCATGTTGAACTGTTAAAATACTGTTTCCTGTAATTTCTTTTTTTTTAACTTTTCATTTCATTTATTTAGTGTGTGTGTGTGTGTGTGTGTGTGTGTGTGTAACCTGTTGGAATCAGTTGTCTCCTTCCACCACATGACATGAGTCCCAAGCCTCACACTCAGGTTGCCAGGCTTGGTGGCAAGTACCTTTACCTGCTGAGCCACCTGCTCACCCAGGTTCCCTACTCTTTCCATGTGCCACCCTTAACTTAAGGAAACGGAGCGATCCTTTTCCGTAAGAACAACTTTGGCAGTGCTTTCATTGGAATATATTATTAATTCCCAAATGTACTTTCCTTGGCAACTTCCTTCAACAAATAAAGTTGTTCTGTAAACAATATCTTCCCTCCCCTCCCCACCTCTCCCTCTGGCTGTGATGGGAAAACAAAAAAGAATTTTATAGTACATAGCTCTGCTTGCCTGGAACTTGCTATGTAGACCAGGCTAGCCTCAAACTTGTGATGCTCCTGGTTCTTCCTCTGGAAAGCTGGGATTATAGGCATGCTCCTCAATGGCTACATTATAAACATTTTAACGGTATTTTTATGAAAAACTATAGAGTCTTCTTTTTTTAAACATTTTAGCATAATACCTCCTTTGTTCTATTCTTAGACCCAGGATGTTACAGAAAACACCAAATACTGGCTCTATGAATGTCAAATTCACAAGAATCAACAATCACTAAGTTAAGTGTTTCACTATGGATAACATGTAAATTGTTACAGTGAAACTGTAACAAAACATGAAATTATTGCTATTGCTATCTGCCAAAGAGAAGCCACAGAGTGCTTCCCTGGAAAGGCGAAGCTAAAGGAAGCCTCTGAAAATCTGGGAGGGAGAGAAGACAGTTGTGTAACTTTCATTACAACACACAAAGTAGGAAATTATCAAATTAGTTGCCTTAATTTTTACTCCTATTTTACATAATATTTACTAAATTCAAAACTTTAAAGAAGATTAGGAAGTAAAATAGAAAACACAGACAAGAGATAAGAAATCAGTCCTGAAGAAGCAAAAGAAATCACATTACTAAACATGGGTATAAAGAATGTAGAACTGTGCCAAGGCTGGCTGTGTACACTTGAGATCTCAGCACTCAGAGGCAGGAACACTGTCAAGTTCAAGGCCAGCCTGAGTTGCACAGCAAGACCCGAGCTCATCAACTCAAGGACTAGAGATGCAGCTCAGTGCCAGAAGCTTGCCTAACATGCTCATGGCCCTGGGTTTGAGCTCTGGAGTCATGAAATCTACCCAGATGTCATAGAAATATAAGACCAACTACCAACATCACTAGAATAGCCTGTCTAGGAAATCTCCATTCTAGGCCATGTCCAGAAAAAAACTCAGTAAAACTTTACTTGACTTGGGCCATATATCATATGCTGGAAACAATGCAAACAATCAACCTACTTCCCCAAACCAAACTAGAAGGCACACATGGTACCTAGATGTTACTTAGGGTCGCAAATACCAGCTTGCAGACTTTTGCAGCTATATTGCGGCTGTTCGGTTGGGTAATGGAAGCTAGACCTGAAGATTCAAAGGAGTTTTACACTGTTCTGAAGCTGCTTTCTAAATGCACCCGAAGAAAAGCAGATTTCATACTCTGAAACACTGTAAAGGGCATTCTAGAAAAGACCGCCGCGAAGCTTCGTAAGTTACTTTACTTTTGAAAGCATCCGTGGCTCCAGGGCGTGGTTTTTGTCGGGATGAAACTTCAAAGCAAGCTTCCTATAAGCTTTTTTCAAATCTTCATCACCAGCATCTTTTGTGACTCCGAGGACTTCGTAGTAATTCTTACATTTGTTTATGCTGTCAACAAAAATGATAGGATATAAATTTTAAGTAGGAACATGACGTCACCCTGTTAGAATGGTATAAGGAGCATGACGTCACTCTGTCAGAATGGTCTAAGGAGCATGACGTCACTCTGTTAGAATGGTATAAGGAATATCTGTAGGTGTGATGCAAGCTGTTCGCTCCATTCTCACTTCGGTAGACAGACTGTTCCCCAGCCCGTGAGAATGTCCACGCCATAGTGTATCACAGTCACAGAGAGTATACCCATGGGTACAGATGAAGGGCAGCGCACTCACTGCAACTGAGGTGGAAGAAAGGCCTGAAAAGTGTGTCACCACGGAGGAGAAAACACTGTGAGAACTTGTTAGTGTACAGTGCAGATGGAGCTGAGCATGAGAGCAGGGCCAGATGCTGCACAGGGGGCCGCAGAGGGACCACACAGGGGCTGCACAGGGGGCTGAAGAGGGACCACACAGGGGCTGCACAGGGGGCTGTAGAGGGACCACACAGGGGCTGCACAGGGGGCTGAAGAGGGACCACACAGGGGCTTCACAGGGGGCCACAGAGGGACCACACAGGGGCTTCACAGGGGGCCACAGAGGGACCACACAGGGGCTTCACAGGGGGCTGAAGAGGGACCACACAGGGGCTGTACAGGGGACCTCAGAGGGTCTGCACGGGGGCTACAGAAGGGCTGCGCAGGAGCTGCACAGGAACTACATAGGAGCTGCACAGGGGCCGCACAGGGGCCCCACAAGGGGGCCCCCACAGGAACTGCATAGGAGCTGCACTGGAGCTGCAGTGGCCTAAGATCTGGAGCCAAAACAAACTAAGTCCACACCATTGCTACCGAGAATTTAACAAAGTGATCCCAAAATAGATGACAGGTCCTGTGTTAATAAAACATTTGAAAGTAACAATGGGGATTAAAAATTATGTTATATACGATTTCCATCAATCCGTTCCTAGAGAACAGTTAATACAGTTTGTGTTTGAACACCTTCACCCGCTGACTTGGAGTGCTGGAAACATTTTGGGAATATAGAGAAACACTGAAGGGCTTAGAGAGCTGTGAGATGACAACCTACAACCTGGCATCCCAGAAACTAAGGGGAGCTCATAGCGGAGGGCACGCAGCACGCATGGTGAGGCTCTGCTCGTCTGTAGCAGCAGGGAAGGAAAAGGTCCCCTTTCCTTTGTAACGTTAGTTATGTTCCATATTCTGTGTCTTGAAAACGTAACAGGTAAGCTAACTAGAAGAACTGGCCACTAGGAGCAAAACTGGGAAACTATGAGGAAGGAGGGAAGGAGAGGGCAGGGAAAGAAAGAGGAGGGGAGGAGGGGAGAGATGAAGAGGAGAAGAGGGGAAGAGGCAGTAGAGGAAAAACCCTTACAGACCAACCCAAGAAAGGGCCTAGGAATTTTTTCTTTCACTACTTAATGTATTAGCCACCACAGTGCTTGATCTTCTCAGAAGACATTTCTGGAGTAAAGGCGCCTTAACTCTCCTTTTATAATGAAAGCATCCATGATGGTCTATGTGCATGGAAAGGAAACAAGAGAAGGCTAAGATGACAGAAATTACAGTTTTGTCGGAGATGCCAATACTATGGGGTGATCACCAAGGACAGCAGCAGCCAGGGCATGGAGCTGGCCTGAGCCTGGGGACACCTCCATGTTCTGTGGCGAGCCCTCCAAGCTCTTCGGAGCATGCGAGATGGGAGTCCCCGAAGCCTGACACTCCATGCTGCTGGGTAGACTTTGGTTTTGCTTTGATCTGATTTTGACTGTGCCCTAATTCTTCCCTCTTGGAGTAAGGAAAGCACTTATTTAAAAAAAACAAAACAAACAAAAAATAAACCAAAAAAACCCAAGAGCCCACAATTGGCAGAATTTAAACTTTTACAGACACTTTGGGAGTTTAGAGAGACTTTGGATATTTTATTTTTGAGATAGAGTCTATATAGTGCTGGCTGTCCTAGAACTCTAATATAGACCAAGCTGGCTTCAAACTTACAGAGCTCTTCCTGTCTCTGCCTCCAGAGTGCTGGAATTAAAGGCATTCACCACTATGCCTGGCTAACTTTGGATATTTTAAAGAGACTGAGTTTTTAAAGTTATTTATTTTATGTATATAAGTAACTGTAGCTGTCTTCAGGCACACTAGAAGAAGGCATCAGAACCCATTACAGATGGTTGTGAGCCACCATGTGGTTGTGGGAATTGAACTCAGGACCTCTGGAAGAGCAGTCAGTGCTCTTAACTGCTGAGCCATCTCTCCAGCCCGAGACTCAATCTTTTTTAAAGACTGTGAGACTTTTTTTTGTTTGTTTTTTGTTTTTTGAGACAGGGTTTCTCTGAGTACCCCTGGCTGTCCTGGACTCTCTCTGTAGACCAGGCTGGCCTCGAACTCAGAAATGCGCCTGCCTCTGCCTCCTGAGTGCTGTGATTAAAGGCGTGCGCCACCACTGCTTGGCGAGAATTTTAAAGTTTGGAATATATTTTATATTGTGATATTGATATTAATAACATCTTGAGGACAATAAGAAAAGCTATGATCTAACAGTGATTATTTGTACATTTAGTTGACAAAGGGTCAATTGTGTTGTCTAGTTTTATGTCAGCTTGACACAAGCTACAGTCATTTTAAAAGAGGGAACCTCAAGTGAGAAAATGTCCTCACCAGATTGGCCAGTGGGCAAGCCTGGGGTACCTTTTCTTGATGGAGAGGACTAAGCTCACTGTGCATGGTGCAGCCCCTTGGGCTGGTGGTCCTGGGTGCTATAAGAAAGCAGACTAAGCAAGCCATGAGGAGCAAGCCAGTAAGAAGCATTCCTGCATGGCCTCTGCTTCAGCTCCTGCCTCCAGATTCCTGTCCTGACTTCTCTGGATGATGGTGGACTACAAACTGTAAAGTGAAATAGACCTTCTCCTCCCCAAGCTGCTTTTTTGTCATCGTCTTTTTCACAGCAACAGAAACCCTAACTGAGCCAACAGTCTAAATGAAAGTCCTAATCTCTAGAGACTCTTTATCCCAGATATGTTAGAAACTGTGCCGGGGGAAGGTGTGGTGGTGGGAGGCGGCGCTGCAGAGCATCTATGTGCCAGGGGCGGTCCAGGAGCCTATGGTAGGATAAGGCTTAGCTGTGGTTGTCACTGTAGTTTGCTTTCTGCTACTGGGTAGGAAACAGTTCATCTCATCTTGCCTGTAAATCTGTTACTCAGGGAAAACTGGACAGGTACTCAAAGCAGGAACTGAAGTGCGCGCATGCATGCACGCATGGATGCACGCACGCACGCACGCACGCACGCACGCACGCACGGAGGAACACTGCTTACTTGCTCATTCACCCTGGCTCATTCATGATCAGCAAACCTTCATAACACAACCTAAGACCACCTGCCCAGGGGTGGCACCACCTCCTAAGGGCCGGTGTGTTAGTTATGGTTACCATTGTTGTGAAGAAACACCATGACCAAAAACAAGTTGGGGAGGGAAGGGTTTATTTCACTCACAGTTCCGTATAACAGTTGTTCATCATCAAACACAGTAAAGGCAGAAATCTGAACAGGGCAGGAACCTGAAGGCAGGAGCTAATGCAGAGGATGCGGAGGGGGACTGCTTCTTGGCTTGCTCCCCATGGCTTGCTTCCTGTGGCTTGTTCATCCTGCTTTCTTATAAAACCCAGGACACCAGCTCATGGATGGCTCCATCCACGATGAGCTTGGTGGCCCTCCCTGGCCCTTCCCCAGCGATCACTAATTAAAAAAAATATATAATTAAATGCCCTACAACCAGATTTTATGAAGGCATTTTCTCAATTGAGATTCCCTCCTTTTAGATGACTGTAGCTTGTGTCAAGATGGCATAAAACTAGCCATCTCCCATATCAATGAACTCTCAAACTGGGCTCTCCCATATCAATGAACAAGGAAGACAATTCCCCACAGATATGACCACAGGCCAGTCCTATCTGGGCAAACCCTCCATTGAGATTGCCTCTTTCTTCATGGTTGTGTCAAGCTGGCTATATAAACCAGCCAGGACAATTATCCATTTCCAGTTGTGTTCCACATATACTCCTTACCCTGTGTTGTGGTTTGAATAGGAATGGCCCCTATAGTATCATATATTTAAATGCTTGGTCATTAAGGAATAATGACCTTGCTAGAGATTAGGAGGTGTGGCCTTGCTGGAGTGGGTGTGGCCTTGCTGTAGTGGGTGGGGCCTTGTTGAAGGAAGTGTGTCACTGTGGGGGTGGGCTTTGGGTTTTCAAATGCTCAGGTCAGACCCATGTTTTGTTCTTAATGCCTGCATATCTGAATGTAGAACTCTCAGGTACTCTGCAGCACCATGTCTGATGCATGCCGCCATGCTTGCCTCCATAAAGGCTAACCCTCTACAACTGTAAGCAAGCCCCAACTAAATGTTTTCTTTTATAAGAACTACGGTGGTCATGTATCTCTTCACTGTAATTTATCTTCATTGAATTAAAGAACTGAAATTTAACAAGATCAGGCCCTATGTGCCTACTGTAATCCCAGCACTCTGACAGAGGCTAGAACAGGGGAAGGAGTTTAGGATCAGTCTTGGCTCTGAGGCAGGACTAGTCTAAACAAAACAAAAACCAACAACAACAAAAACCAAAAAGACAGAGGAAGGGGGGGGGGACTGAAGCTTATCTGACACTCCAGTCTGGTAATTTAAATGAGACAGAGTCGCATGGGAGCAATGCTGGATGCAACTATAATTGCCTGGTAGAGTCCACGATGATCTTTTATGTTTAAATACAAGATGGTCCTTTTACAATGATGCATTCAAAACTTCCAAAAAAGTTTGTTTTCCTCAATTTTTAAAATGTTTTTCAACTCAACGACACAGAGCTCGGTGGCTGTACGGCCTGTTCGCTAGTTACACAGGTTTTCTTCAGTCTCACTTGTGCAGCGCGCACTTATGCAAACTGGTGCCTGATCATCTGGCTTAAAAAACTTTTTTTTTTTTTTTTGGGGGGGGGGTGAAAAATTTTTTTTTTTTAAAAAAAAGTTTTTTTTTTTTTTTTGTGTGTTTTTTTTTTTTTTTTTTTTTTTTTTTTTTGGTTTTTTTTGGGAATCTTGTCTCCCTTTCCACCCAATGCATGAGGTCCCAAAGTCACATCAGGGTTCCACTTGGTAAGTATTTCCCGTGAAACGTAAAACCCCAGGTTCCCATTCTTTCCAAAGGCCAGTTTTTGGAAACGAAGCGACCTTTTTCCTGAAAATTTTGGAGGCCATTGGAAATTTATTAACCCAAAGTAGGAATTTTCAAAAAAAAAAAGTTGTTTTTAAAAAATTTTTTCCCCTATTTTCTTATAAAAAAAAAAAATTTTAAGAATTAGGGAAGTATTAGACCAACCCCAAAGTAGCCCCGGTTCCTTTTTGGAAAAGCAAAGGGGAAAATCACTTATAAACATTTTAAAAGGTTTTTTATTGGCAAGGCCTTTTTTTTAAAAATTTTTACAAACCCCTTGATTTTTTAGACCCGGGTGTTCAGAAAAAAAAAACTGGCCAGGTTAAAAACCGGGAAAAAATCCAGTTTGGGCACGGAAACGAAAGTTCTAAAACTTAAAAAACCTTTAGTTTTGCATCTGAAAAGGAAGCCAAATGCCCCCTGGGGGGGTGGAAAGCTCTGGGGGGGGGGAAGACATTTGTGTAACTTTATTAAAAAAAAAGAAAAATTTTTCAAAATTCCTTAATTTTTTACCCTTTTTCTAAAAAATTTAAAAATTCCCTTTAAAGGATTAAAGTAAAAAAAAAAAAAAAAAAAAACACCCAAGGAAAAAAATTTTTACCTTTTTAAAAATTGGGGCGGCCAATTTTTTTTACATTAAAATTTAATTTTCCGGTGTTTCAACCCCAGTCCCAAAACCCCATCCCCAAAACCCTCACCCCCAAACCCCCCCCCCCCCCCCAAAACCCCCCAATTTATAAAATTCCCCCCCACTAGTTTTAAAACTCCCCCCCCTCAGAAAATTTTTACCCAACTGTGGAAACCCCCCCCTCCCCCAAACCAAACGGGAAGAAAATGGTACCCCAATTTTTTCCAAATTCATTCTTTTTTTTTTCAGTATTTTCCCTTTTTGGGTAATGGAAGCTAGACCTGAAGATTTCAAAGGAGTTTTACATGTCTGAAGTTTGCTTTCTAAATGCACCCGAAAAAAAAGAGATTTCATACTCTGAAACACTGTAAAGGGATTCTGAAAAGACCCCCCGCGAAGTTTCGTAAGTTACTTTACTTTTGAAAGCATCCGTGGTCCAGGGGCGGGGGCTTTTTGTCGGGTTTGAAACTTCAAAGCAAGTTCCTATAAGCTTTTTTCAAAATCTTCTCCCCAGCATCTTTTGTGACTCCAGGGACTTCGTAGTAATTTTACATTTGTTTAGCTGTCAACAAAAAGTTTGGATTAAATTTTAAGTAGGAACTGCGTCACCCTGTTAGAAGGTAAAAGGGCATGAGGTCCTCTGTAGAATGGTCTAAGGAGCTGACGTACTCTGTTAAAGGGTATAAGGAATATCTGTAGGTGTGATGCAAGTGTTCGCTCCATTTCACTTCGGTAGACAGATTTTCCCCACCCCGTGAGAATGTCCCCGCCATGTGATACATTTCACAGAGAGTATACCAGGGGTACAGATGAAGGGCAGCGCACTCACTCCCAAACTGAGGTGGAAGAAAGGGCCCTAAAAAAGTGTGTCCCCACGGAGGGAAAACATGGGGAGAAATTTGTTAGTTTTTACAGTGAAGATGGAGGAGCATGAGGCAGGGCCAGATGCTAAAAGGGGGCCGCGAGGGCCCAAAAGGGGGCCCTGCACAGGGGGCTGAAGAGGGACCACACGGGGCTGCACAGGGGGCTGTAGGGGGACCACACAGGGGCCTGCACGGGGGCTGGAAAGGGGGACCCACAGGGGCTTCCGGGGGGGCCACAGGGGCCACAAGGGGCTTACAGGGGGGCCACAGAGGGACCACACAGGGGCCTTACAGGGGGTGAAGAGGGCCCACACGGGGCTGTACGGGGGACCCGGGGTCTGCACGGGGGTACAAAAGGGGGCTGCGCGGAAGCTGACAGGAACTACATAGGAGCTGACGGGGGCCGCCAGGGGCCCCACAAGGGGGCCCCCAAGGAACTGCATAGGAGGCCTGGAGCTGCGTGGCCTAAGTTCTGGGCCAAAAACAAACTAATCCACACCATGTACCGAGAATTAAAAAGTGATAAAAAATAGATGCAGGTCGTTTTAAAAAAAAATTTAAAAGTACAATGGGTTTAAAAAAATTATGTTATATACGATTTCCATCAATCTTTCCTAGAGAACAGTTAATACAGTTTGTGTTTAAAAACATTCACCGTGACTTGGGTGCGGGGAAACTTTTTGGGGAAATTTAAGAGAAACACTGGGGCTTGAGAGCTGTAGATGAAACTAAACCCGGCATCCCAGAAACAAAGGGGAGGCTCTAGCGGAGGGCAGCAGAACGCTGGTGGGCTCTGTCGTTGTAGCAGCGGGGAAAAGGGAAAAGGTCCCCTTTCCTTTGTAACGTTAGTTAGTTTTTTATTTTTGTCTTGAAAACTAACAGGTAAGCTAACTAGAAGAACGGGCCACTAGGAGAAAAAAGGGGAAAACTATGAGGAAAGGAGGGGGGGAGGGCAGGAAAGAAAGAGGGGGGAGGGGGGGGGAAAAAGATGAAGAGGAGAAGAGGGGAAGAGGCAGTGGGGAAAAAAACCCTTTTACAGACCAACCCAAGAAAGGGGCCTAGGAATTTTTTCTTCACTCTTAATGTTTAGCCCCACAGGCTTGATCTTTCAGAAGACATTTCGGGGTTTAAAGGCCCCCTTAAATTCCTTTTATAATGAAGCATCCATGAGGGTTTATGTGCATGGAAAGGAAACAAGAAAAGGGGCTAAGTGACAGAAATTACTTTTTGTGGAGATGCCAATACTATGGGGGTCACCAAGGACAGCAGCAGCCAGGGCAGGAGCTGGCCTGAGCTGGGGGACACCTCCATGTTCTGTGGCGACCCCTCCAAGCTTTGGGAGCATGCGAGATGGGAGCCCCCAAAAACCCGAACCCCATGCTGCTGGGTAGACTTTGGTTTTTGCTTTGATTGATTTTGACTGTGCCCTAATTTTTCCCCTCTTGGAGAAAGGAAACCCTTTTTTTAAAAAAAACAAAACAAACAAAAAAAAAACCAAAAAAAAACCCAGACCCCAAAATTGGCGAATTTAAATTTTACAGACCTTTGGGAGTTTAGGGGGAATTTGGATTTTATTTTTGGATAGAGTCTTTAGTGGGGCTGTCCTGAACTCAAATAAGCCCAAAGCTGGTTCAAATTACAGAGCTCTTTTTTCTCTCCCTCAGAGTGCTGGAATTAAAGGCATTCCCCACTATCCCTGGCTAACTTTGGATTTTTTAAAAAAAGGATGAGTTTTTAAAGTTATTTTTTTTGTTGTGCTGTCTTCGGCACACTAGAAGAAGGCATCAGAACCCATTCGTGGTTGTGGCCCCCATGTGGTTGTGGGAATTAACTGGGACCTCGGGAAAAGAGCAGTCAGGCTCTTAACTGCGACCATCTTCCACCCCGAGATAAATTTTTTTTAAAAAGACTGTGGACTTTTTTTTGTTTGTTTTTTGTTTTTTGAGACAGGGTTTCTCTGAGTACCCTGGCTGTCCTGGACCTTCTTGTAGACCGGTGGCCTCGAACTCAGAATGCCCCTGCCTCGCCTCCTGAGGCTGTGTTTAAAGGGGGCGCCCCCCCTGCTTGGCGAAAAATTTTAAAAATTTTTGGAATTATTTTATTTGTGAATTGATATTAAAACATTTGGGACAATAAGAAAAGCTTGATCTACAGTGATTATTTGTACTTTAGTTGAAAAAGGGTCAATTGTGTTTTCTGTTTTATGTCAGCTTGACCAAGCTACAGTCATTTTAAAAGGGGGAACCCTCAAGTGAGAAAATGTCCTCCCCAGATTGGCCAGTGGGAAGCCTGGGGTCCCTTTTTCTTGAGGGAGGACTAAGTACTGGCTGGTGCACCCCCCTTGGGCTGGTGGCCCGGGGTGCATAAAAAAGCAGATAAGCAGCCTGGGGCAAGCCAGTAGAAGCTTCCTGCATGGCCTTGCTTCAGCTCCTGCCTCCGATTCCTGCCCTGACTTTTGGATGATGGTGGACTAAAAAAACGAAAAGTGAAAAGACCTTCTCCTCCCCAAGCGCTTTTTTGTCATGTCTTTTTCACAGCAACAGAAACCCTAATGAGCCAACGTCAAAATGGGAAAGCCCAAATTTTGGACTCTTTATCCCGATATGTTAGAAACGTGCCGGGGGAAGGGTTGGTGGTGGGAGGCGGGTGCGAATCTATGTCCCGGGCGGTCCAGGACCTATGGTAGGATAAGGTTAGTGTGGTTGTCACTGTGTTTGCTTTCTGCTATGGGTAGGAAACAGTTATCTCATCTTGCCTGTAAATCTGTTACTCAGGGAAAACTGGACAGGTACCAAAGCAGGAACTGAAGTGGGCATGCATGCCGCATGGAGCACGCACGCACGCACGCAGCACGCACGCAGCCGGGGGAAACACTGCTACTTGTATTCACCCTGGTCTTTTATGATCAGCAAAACCTTCATAAACAACCAAAGACCACCTGCCCAGGGGTGGCCCCACCCCCTAGGGCGGTGTGTTAGTTTTGGTTACCATTTTTTGAAGAAACACCTGACCAAAAAAAATTTTGGGGGGGAAAGGGGTTTATTTCATCACTTTCCCTTTTAAAAAACAGTTGTTCATCATAAAAACACAGTAAAGGAGAAATCTAAACAGGGCGGAACCTGAAGGCAGGAGCTAATGAAGGATGCGGGGGGGGATGCTTTTTGGCTTGCTCCCCTGGCTTGTTTCCCTGTGGCTTGTTATCCTGCTTTCTTATAAAACCCGGACACCGCTCATGGATGGCTCCACCCCAGGGTGAGCTTGGGTGGCCCTCCCTGGCCCTTCCCCAGCGTTACAAATTAAAAAAAAATATAATTAAATGCCCTAAAACCCGTTTTATGAAGGATTTTTCAATTGAGTTTCCCCTCCTTTAGATGACTGTGTTGTGTCAAGATGGCTAAAATAGCCTCCCCCATATCATGAACTTCAAATGGGCTCTCCCCCATATCAATGAAAAGGAAGAAAATTTCCCCCACAGTATGCCACGGCCACCCATTGGGAAACCCCCTCCTTGGATTGCCTTTTTTTCATGGTTGTGTCAAGTGGCTTTTTTAAACCAGCCAGGAAATTACCCATTTCGTTGTGTTCCCCCATATACTCCTTACCTGTGTTGGGTTTAAATAGGAAGGCCCCTATAGTTCATATTTTTAAAATGCTTGGTCTTTAAAGGAAAAATGACCTTGTAGAGATTAGGAGGTGGGGCCTTGTGGAGGGGGTGGGCCTTTTTGCTGTGTGGTGGGGGCCTTGTTAAAGGAAGTGTGTCACTGTGGGGGGGGCTTTGGGTTTTAAAATGCTCAGGTAACCCATGTTTTGTTTTTTAATCCCTCCATATCTGAAGTAGAATTTCCAGGTACTCGCAGCCCATGTTGATGCATGCCCCCATGTTCCCTCCTTAAAGGCAAACCCCTCTCAACGTAAGCAACCCCCCAAACAAAGTTTTCTTTTTAAGAACTCGGGGGTTTCATGTTTCTTCACTGTAATTTATCTTCATTAAATTTAAAGAATAAAATTTAACAAGATCGGGGCCCTAGGGTGCCGTACGTAACCCCAGCACTCTGACGAGGCTAAAAAACAGGGGAAGGAGTTTGGATCAGTCTTGGCTCTGAGGCGGGGAATAGTCTAAAAAAAACAAAAACCAACAACAAAAAAAAACCAAAAAAGACGAGGAAGGGGGGGGGGAATTTGAAGCTTATCTGACACTCCGTTTTGGTAATTTAAATGAGACAGAGTCGATGGGAGAAAATGCGGGATGCAATAAAATTTGGGCCTGGAGGGGTCCACGATGATTTTTATGTTTAAATAAAAGGGTCCTTTTCAATGATGCATTCAAAATTTCCAAAAAAGTTTGTTTTCCTTTTTTTAAAAAATGTTTTTAAATAAACGACACAGGTCGGGGCTGTGGGCCCCTGTTCGCTAGTTAAACAGGTTTTTTCAGTCTCATGTGGCGCGCATTTATGAAAACTGGTCCCTGACATTCGTGGCTTTCCCCACGAGGCAATGTCGGAAAATTTGTTTGCATAATCCCCTTTTCGTATCGAGACAGAGTACTTTCCTGGGGAAAAACCCCCGGGTGTAAAAAATTAAAACACAACCAAAAAACGACACGATGCGTTCTGGCCTTCATCTGCTGTCTCACTGGGGCACTTTTTGGACGTCTACTATAAAATATGCATGCACATGCAGTGGGGAAACTTACGTACAGCGGACGACTGAAATTTTTCGATAACTTGGGGATTTGCTTAAAAGGATTTTTTTTAAAATTTATATAAAACACCCCAAAGGGGGATTTATATATTCAATTTAATTTATGCAGCAGAAGATATAACTTTTTTTGTGGAATTTAAGTACGTGAGTTTGGCTAGAGAATCAATTGAAATACGGGAAATGCTTTAAAGTAGTTCTTCTATCGGAATTTGATCTTAAAGCCGGTTTCGCCCTCAATCTGCACCTTCCATCCCATCCGTAAAGGCTTTTCCCTACTTCCTTCCCTTTCCCACTTCATCGCACGTCCCACCAATTCAGGGACAGAAGAAGCTTGTCGGGGCTCTGCCTGGAAACTCTAATGATTTTGTTACCCCTGCTATGTCCATCCCCATTCCCCACCTACTAGAGGCAAGTCCCCTGGCCTGGAGAAAAAAAAAAAAAGCAAACACACAAAACCGGGGCAGCAACATGCAACATGCACACTGGGCCATTGCTGAAAAAAATCATTTTTTTTTTTATGTAATTTCCCTCCCTATATGTGATCAACTGTTTCTCCCCCCCTCCCCCCCCCAACCCCCGCACACATGCACACACACACCAACACACACACCACACCCCTACACGTAGAGGAGGGTAAAACAGATTTAAAAAATAACGCAAGTTGGAATATATCATTGCCCAAAAAATTTAAAACCCTTAGTTTTGTTTGTTGGTGCACTTCAAGAAAATGGAAATTCTATTCTGCAAGGCGGGGGGGGGAGTTTCCAAAAAAACCCCATTAAAAATTAAATTTGTAATCAAAAAATTCAGGGGGTGGGGGAGCTGGAGTGAGTCCAGGGGTTTGAGTACTTGCTGCTCCTGAGGGGCCCGGGTTTTTTCGTTCCAATTTCCCCAACACCTTCTGTGATCCGGACCTGGGATCAGAGATTCTTTTCTGGTCTCACAGGCACCGGGCTTTGCATATAGTATAAAATATGTACATGAAAAAACATTATACTATAAAGTAAAAGTAAAAAAAATCCAACAGAAAAAAGGGGGCCCATGGAGGTGTTCTAATATAATGTGATCAGACACAGTGACCAAAACCCAAACTTCGCATTAAAAATGGGGAAAAAAAAAAGATACAAAATCGTTTTTTTTCCCCCAAAAAGGGGGGACAAGTCCTTTCCTTATAGATAGACCCTGAGTTCAAAGTAATTTGTCATAAAAAAAAAAACAGCCGGGAAGACAAAGGGAAAAGACAGGAAAGGAAAGACACAGGACAAGGGTCAAAGGCCCCCTGGCTGGTCTTTTCCCTTTGGGGTTTGTTAATCCACTCTCCCGAGAACCTTGTTTTGTCATTTTCAGAATCCATCCCCTGCAAAATTTTGGGTTTCCCGAAGAGCAAGCTTAATTTTCCCAAAGGAGGCATTTCGTACCTAAGAGTTTTCCTTTTTTCTTTTTTAAAAAAACTCATTCTTTTTTTTAAAAAAAAAATTTTGTAAAGCCGAAATTTTAAAACCAAGCTGCCCCTGCTAGGGCCCCCCGGGGCTGTGACTCTGCGGGGGGTATGGAAGGCGGGGTAGGGGGAAAAGGGAAAGGGTTAGAGGCGGGCAATCCCAACGCTGCGGGCGTCCCCCAAAGGGGGCCCCCCAGTGTCCCGTAAACAAAAGGGCCCTTTTCCAAAAAGGGGAAAAGGAAAAAAAAAGGGTTTTTCCCAAAAGGAAAATTAAAAAAAATTGCTCCCCCAACTCTCGCCTTCCCAAATGAAAATTTTCCAAATTTTAAAATACAATTTAAACAAAAGTAAATTTTTTTTCCCTACACGCCAAACGGGCATAAAACCAAGTGAAAACATTATTTTAAAAAAAATCATTGTGGGTTATAGCAAAAAAAAATGAGTCCCCGCTTCCAAAAGTTAAAAATCCTTCCCCGGTGATTTCACAATATGAAGGGACAGGAAACCCCGGAAAAAGCCTTATTTCCCTTTTATTAAACTGTGCTTTAAATACCTTCTTTAGGTTCAAAAACGATTGGGGGGCCCACACAACCCTGACCATTGGGGCAGCACACGCGCGCTTCAGCCTAAAACCGGAAAGCCCCTTTATTGGTCTTTGGTGTAAAATTTTTCCCCCGCCTTCCCCCGCCCCAGAATCCCCCCCTTCCCCCCAGCTGGGCTTTTGCTCGGGTCGCGCCCCCCTGGAGGTTTTTGGCAAGTGGCTATTTCCAGGGGTTTTTTCCTTTTTTTAAAATATTTCCAAAAAAGCTGTGAAAAACAGATAAAGGATACTAAAAACCCACCACTCAGGGCCAGAAAAGGGTTGGAAAAAAGCAACGCAGACAAAAAAGAGGTCTTGGGGGAAAAAGGGTTTTCACGGGCTTCCCCCCCTTTCTTTTTTTTTTTATTGGGGGGGAGATTGCTGTTTTTTTTTCTAAAAAAAAAAAGATTTTTTTTTTGGGCTGGAAAAAGAGAGCATAGCGAAAGATTTAGTACTGCTTTTGCGGGGGAAACCCCCGCTCCCGCCCCCCCCAGCGGTGGGACGTCCCTTAACCCCCAATTTTCCCAAAAATCCCGCATTTCCTCGGGGTTTTTGGTGGCCCCCACACACATATACCACAAACACAAACTTATTAGAAAAATTTTTTTTTTAATTTAAACAAAAAACAAAACACCATTTAAAAGGGGATCCTAAAGAAAGAACATTTCAGTGTTTATAGTTCAAAAAGAATAAAAACATTCCATATGTGCAAAAGGCACAGACAGAATACCCCAAACCCCGCCGGATGAAAAAATATAAAACCCAAGAAAAAAAAATAATCTGTTAGGGGGGTTTAAAAATAGGCATAGAAAAACAATTTGGGGAAGGGGGGGCCCCCACATTCCCCTTTTTTAACAATACGGGGGACAATATGTTAATCATAGGTTTTTTTTTAGTGGGAAAGTTAAAAAAGGGAAAATTTCGATAAAAAAAAAAACTAAAATGTAAATAGTTAAGTTTTAAAAAAGGGGAAAAAATAACAGAAAATTCAACATGAGGGGGTTTTTTAAAACATTTTAATAATGACGAAATTGGGGGGGAAAAAATGAAAATTCAAATTTATACGGTTTGGGCCAAATTTTAAAGTTCAAGTGTCAAGGCCCAAAATGCTGGTTTTTTTTTTGGTTTTGTTTTGTTTTTTTTTCCAAAGGGGGCTTAAGTACCCCAGGGGGGCCCAGAACCCTTTCTGTAGAGCAAGGTGACTTAGAACTTCCCGTTACCCCCCTCAACCAACCCCGGGGCCCCAAAATTACGGCTTGCCCCCAATCATTTAAGTGTTGTAGGGGTTTTAAACTTTTGCTTGCAAGGCAAACACCTTCCATGAGATTTCGGGGCCCCAAAAAAGGGAAAGAAAATGGTGTTTATTAATCGCAAAATCATTCTTAAAAAATCAGAAAACCAGTGTTGTGGAACTAAGTGCCGGAGCAACTGTGCTCCCCGGGTTTTAAAAATTTTAAAACAATTTCAAAAATGTAATTTAAGGTGGGGCGGTGGTGCAAAACCCCTTTAAAAACCCAGAACTCGGGGAAAAAGGGGCAAGAGGAAAAAATTTTGGGGGTTTGAGGCTAATTTTGGGTTTCCCCCCAGCAAATTTTTTGTCTGCCCAAAGGGGTTTAAAAAAGTGAGACTTTTATTCAAAATAAAAAAAGGAAAGGAAAAGGAAAGGGGGGAAGGGGAATGGGGGAAAAAAACTTAAATGAAAAATAGGGGGGGGAAGCAGAAACACACTCAAGCTTTAAAGAAAAAATAGAAAAAAAAATCCACCCAAAAGGACTACCCAAAAACAGTAAAAATCACCTGGAAATAAAGGGGGAAAATAAAATTTAAGTGACTGTCAAAAAAAAACAGAGAAACTAATGCCCCAAACCAAGAAGCCATGCACAAAAAACCACATATAAGGGTTTCCCTCATCTGAAAAAAAAGGCCCCGGAAAACAGTTACAGGCAGGGTCAAACCTACTAGCCCTTTGGGTTTAATTTTTCCCACGCCCTGGAGGGGGGGGGGACTGTGGGGGGGATAGGAAAAAAGGGCGAGACGGAGGAGAAAAAAACCAAAAAAAAAAGAATAAAAAAAATGCAACTTGAAAGTAGTTTGGGGGGGGCTAAAGAGATGCTCCCGCGTTAAAGAGGTCTTTCCCGGGTCCTTAGGGTTTAATGCCCAAAAAAACCCCATTTTTCAAACCACCCTTTAAAAATCCCCCCTTGTGCAGAAGCCCCCCCCCCGAAAATTAAAAAAAAATAAATAAATAAAATAAATAAATAAAAAAATAAAGATTGATTTTCCAAAAACAGGGGCCAAAAGGGTCCCTTTGGGGGAGGAATGTGGGAAGAGACAAAGGGACCCCCAAAGAATATTTTTTTTTCCCCGGTTGGGAAGTGTTTCCCCCAAATTTTTTGGGCCGTTACAAAAACTCTTTAAACACTAAAAACAATTTAACTGTGTCCCCTTTTAAAAAAATCCATTATCTAATGTAAATTTATCAATAAAAAATTTTACTATTAAAAAAAAAGTTATAAAATTAAAAATTCCAAATGTGTTTTGGGAAAAATTTTAAAAAACCTAGCTATTTTTGAAAAATTTTTAAACCCTTCTTTTTTCCCCCGGGTAAAAATAAGAGGCCCTCTGACAAACTAAAAAGGGAGATATATGGGGGGTTTTGTTAAATTTAAAAAAAATTTTAAAACTACTATACAAACCCAATTTTTTAGTAGAGTTTTAGCCGCATTTAAAATAAACACAAAGAAATCCTAGACATGTAGTGGGGGAGTGATTCACAAAATGTAAATAGTAAAACTTTCAAAAAAAAAAAAAAAAAAAAAAAAAAGTAGATTAAGCGTCCTCCAAAACCCCCAAAAAAAACTGTCCTTTCGCGCAATAAAAGGGAAGTACCACCCCGCCCCCAAACTTGGGGGAAATTTTAAAATTTTAAAAAATTTTGTGGGCCCAAACCTTTTTTTTTTCCCCGCACTTTTGGGGGGAGGGCGATGGATTTTTGGGTTTGAGGGCCTGGTTCAGAGGAGTTTTCCCGGACGCCCCCGGGGTATAAAGATAAACCCTGTCTCGAAAAAAAAAAAAGGGAGGAAAAAAAAAAAATATAAAAAAAATTTTAAAATTTTTTAAATCTCAAAAAAAAAAAAAGAGAATTAAGTAGTTTTAAAAAACAAAACCTAATACACAAAATCCCCTAATTTAAACAATGATAATAAGTCAACGGAAAAAAATTTTGTTTTGGGGTTTAATGTCTGGGGTGAGAAGCAAGAACTCTAAGAGGGGGATCTCCAAATCAGAGGGGAAAAACATTTTCCCGGGGGCCCCGGCAAAAAAAAACAAAGAGGGTGGGAGGTCCAAAACCACAGAACAAAAGAAACTAAATAACCCCAAGGGATTTTTTAACCCCCCCTTTGGGGAAAAAAACAAAAAAGGGAAAGGGTTTTCACCCATTTAAAAGCAGGAGTGGGCCCGGCCATTTACAGTGAACGCAGGGAACAAAAACAGACTGGAAGGGGAAAGGGGGAAAACCAAAAAAGCCAGGCGCAAACAACAAAAGGCCCGCAACAACAGCAAGGGGCCCCCAAAAAAAAGCAACGAAATATCAACAACGCACCAGCAACGACAACAGTACAACACAATGGCACGCAAAACCCGCACAGCAAAGGGAAAAAAGAAAAATACGCGCAGCAGCAACAACAACAACAAAAAACTGCGCAGAACAGCAACAACAAAATAAAACGCAGGCAGCAACTATATAAAAACAGGAAAAACAAAAACAGAAACAACAATAGGGGCAAGAATAGCAGCAGCACAACAAAAAGAAATGAAAGCGAGACAAAAAGGGGGGACAAAGGGATTTTTTCCAGCTAGATAACAAAACATACGTACAAAATGGGAAAAATTTGTTTTGGAAAGGAAAAAACAACATTAAGGTAATAAGTAAAAAAATTAAAAAACAGGAAAAAAGAAAGATCAAGTTTTTAAACACACACAAAAAAGGGTTGGCATGTAAAAATAAAAGTATGACTTCAAAAACCAAAGTCCCAAGAGGGAACCCAGTGACAGGAGAACGTCTGTAGGAAACAAATAAAAAACAATAAGAAACACGCCACAGGCGAGAAAACCCGAAAAGTGAGGGAAAGGTCACAAAAAAAAATTTTGTGAAAAGCCGACCAGATTCAATTTCCCGGGGCCCCAAAAAAATGGAGGGGACACCAATCCTTTAAGGGGTTTCATCCCCCGTTACCCCCCCACACACTTTAAAAAATAAAAAAATTGAAATCAAAAGGGAAGGGGTGTGGATCACCAAAAAGACATGGGGTTTGGGCGTGGGGGACAGAAAGGGCAAGACAAAGAAAACCCTAACTCAGGGGCCCCTTTCTACCTGATTTGGGCCCCCAACAAGGAGACCATAACTAAAACATAAAGACAGAAAAGCAAACAGGGGTTTGGAAACACCCCGAAACAACAGAATTGGGAGGGAAGCGAAGGGTCTCAAATTAAGGCCCGCCTAGGCTACCAACCCGTTTTAAAAACAAAAAAGCAGCCAGGGGGGTGGGCCCCAACCCTTTAATCCCAGCACTTGGGGGACGAGGGAGGCAATTTAAGTTGGGCCCGCCTGGTTCAGAGTGAGTTCCGGGCAGCCCGGGTACACAGAGAAACCCTGTTTGAAAATCCAAAAAAAAAAAAAAAGCTAGAAGAAACAAAGTTATTTAAAGTTTACAATACTATCCAGAAAAATTAAATGTATAAAGGGTTTAAAAAAATTTTAAAAGGGAAAAAAAAAAAAAATTAAGGAAGTGGAAAAAATTTTAAAAAAGAAAAGCAATACATGGGAAAAGGAAAACCAAAAAAAAATTTGAAATAAAACAAAAGTAATTAAAAACTTTGACAAAAAAAAAAAAATCAAAAAGACATAAAAAAATCTCAGAAAAACCAAAAATAAAAGGTTTTTTATCCTTCAATAAAGTTTGTGGATTACCAAACCCAAAAAAACCCGGAAATCAAAAAAATTATACAAAAGAAAAGTTCGACTGCAGACTTTGCCTACTTGAAACCCTGCACAAGCCCTGGTGATCATACTTGCATGCCCCCAAAACAAAAAAGTATGAGTAAAGACTCACTGCTGATGACCCCACAAATTTCTTTTCAGGATCTAGGTACGGACAAAAGTTTGGGGGATTTCCGATGACTAAGGGGGTAGACAAAGGCCCTCCTATGGACACACCATTTTTGGGGTGGGTCCCACATCCATAAACAGGGAAAGCAAGCTGACCCTAGTTTCACCTCTTGCTTCCGACTGTAATGCAGTGACTGAGCAAGCTAAAATCCTGCCTCATGACTTCCCCACATGGGTGCTTTCCCCGGACGTGAGCTCAAATAAACCCCTTCCTTAAAAACTTTTGTTGGGTTTTTATCCCGCAAAGTACAAAATGAAAAAAGCCACCAAAAAAAAACTAAGGTTTCAAGAAATTGCTTAATTTTAGAATTAGGGGGAAATAGTTTCCCAAATCCGCGCGGACCTATACTAGAAAAAGCTTCAAAAATTCCCCAAAAAAGACTAGCCCTGGCATGAGGGTGGTGGGAAACATCACATGGTATTTTTTAATTAAGACGGGTGGCTTTTGGGGAAAATGGGTTAAAAATACATGGTTTATGTAAAACCTTTTCAAACATTCCTTAAATGGGGCTAAAAAATTACAGGTTACTTTTTCATCCTATAGCTTTGCCTACGGGGCAGGCCCCATGGTTGGGCCAAATACTTTTTTTTTTTTTAAAAAACATTTTTGGGTCAAATGGCAATACTGACAAAAAATATGAAAAAGACTACCGATTATGGATCAAGGATTTACTTACAAACACAAAAACGAAAATGGGGGTACATTTTTATTCTTTAAACGAAAGACATAGAAAAAAGATTGGGGGTTTGGGGGTTGGAAAAAAGAATGGCCTCTAAAGGTCACGTTCTTTTTAAACCTTTGTCACTAGGAAATGAAAACCCTTTGAAAGGATTAGAAGGATTTGTGTGGTCTTGTTGGAAGAAATGTCTCACTGGGGTGGGCTTTGAGGACCAGCCCAGTATCTTTCTCTCTGCCAGCAGATCAGTATGCAGCTCTCAGGTACTGCTCCAGCACTATGCTTGCCATGTCTGCCTTCATGCTCCCTGTCATAAAGACAAAGGACTACTCCTCTGAAAAAGCAAGCAACTCCCAATTAAACACTCTTATAAGAGTTGCCATGTCATGGTATCTTTTCACAGCAATAGAACAGTAACTGAGACTGTGAGGAAGAACAATGTTTGCACTGGACTGAAATGAAGAGGTGAGTATGGGATATGTGTGTATATGTATGTTACAGATACTGCAACATATATAAAAGTAAATATAGACATTAAATACAATGGAAAGCCAACACAAACAACATACATACATACAAGTATACCCTATGTATTTCTCAGTTAAAAACCAAAACAAAACCAAAACATGTGCCCTTTTTTTTTTTTTTTTTTAATCATATACGGGATACAGCGGGGGTCCACTCACAGAATTTAAATGAATGCATGAAACTAATGGCCTAAATTTGATTTTTTTTTTGTTGTTGTTTTTTTTTTGTTTTTTGTTTTTTGAGACAGGGTTTCTCTGTGTAGCCCTGGCTGTCCTGGAACTCACTCTGTAGACCAGGCTGGCTCAAACTCAGAATCCACCTGCCTCTGCCTCCCAAGTGCTGGGATTAAAGGCGAACGCCACCACTGCCAAGCTGAATGTGATTATTATAATGTGGTTATGTATAGATGTCCTTATCTTATAAAATCTATCCAGAACTAATTAAGCAATGGGACAGCATATTGACAACTACTCTAAACAGTTCAGGGGAAATAAATTCTATATATGTGTAGAACACAGGATGACTACTTCATAAAAGCCTGAAGCCTAACTTAACCTATTTGTGAAGTACATATTATTCAGGAGAGCCTTGCCTTACTTTATAGTTGCCACTCCTTAACTACAGGGCTAGGTCTTATAAATGCTACTAAGCAGTCTCACCATCACAGAACCCAAGTTCAAGTGCAGCTTTGTAAATAATTACAATGTGTAAATGCGGAGAAAACACATTAAAAATTTTAAACTGTTTTTGATCATTATTCCGGCAGGTTAGTACTGACTACTTTCTTCTGAAACTTCTATGTACATGATACACCATGAAACAAGATAGCAATCCAGATGTAACCTGTGATTGGCATGTGTTTTCTAGAAGCAGGACTACAGCTAAAGAAGACAGAAATATAGGCTAAAAATGTGGAAGCAAAGAACTCTGAAAGCTTATCTTGAATTAGAAGGAAGGATATAATACTCAAAAACTGACTATCTTTAAAAAAGACAAGATACTAGCTAGGCACAGTGGTGCATATCTTTAATCCTAGTACTTACTAGACAGGCAGGCAGATCTCTAGAGTTCCAGGCCGCCAGCCTCATAAAAACAAACAAAGAAAACAAAACAAAACAGAGACAGACATGCACACACACACGTACGTACCCACAATCCACTATGCATTTCCCAACACTATGCTTTGACTGGAACCCCAAACAATGAACAAACTAGGTCACAGTGTCCCTCGTCCTGTGATGCTGAAACAGCATTTTTCCCTAATAGAAACCAAGATTATAAAACATAGGGCTGATTCCAGATCTAGCAGAGGAAATATACAGAGGAAGCTAAAACAGTTACACCAAAGAGCTACATAACTAAAGACACAAGAACTAGGAGCTTTATCTGTTTATTATAAAAGGGATTCCACTGACCAAAGACATCAAAAACAACAAGCAGCTGTCTGGAGAGAAAGAGACCCAATGTCTTAGCTTGAAAACAGAGCAAAGTAGCCAGGTGAGGTGACGCACACCTTAATCCGAGGACTTGGTAGACAGAGGCAGGCACATCTCTGTGAGTTCAAGGTCAGATTGGTCTCCCTATTGAGTTCCAGGACAGTTATGACTATGTGTTAAGACCTTGTCTCAAAAAAACAAAAGCCACTACCATACCACTACCACCAAAACCAGACAAAAACAACCAAGCCTTTAGTATGCACTTCCAACATGAACTGAATGCCTCCTTACAGAAGTGTTTCAACTAAGAAATAAAGAAAAATATTTTTAAAAGCTGTGGAGCCGAGAAACGGTCCTGTTGGATATGAACATGTGGCCACAAAAATTCTATGAATGGAGTTTTAAGGTTGTGGTAACTGTTTTCAGTTGTCAACTTGACTATATTTGGAATGAAGTAACAATCCAGAAATGGAGTGATCTTGAGACACAGGCTTTGATCCGTATCTTGAGGCGGGATGACACGTGCCTTTACCTTCTGCTGGAAGCCTTAAACACGAAGAAGGAACCATTCATTCATTCTTCAGGTGCTTGCCCTCACTCTGCAAGCACACCCATTCCTTGACTGGCATTGGAGCCAACTTCTTTGGGATTCCAACTTATACAGAAGGCCAGCTGAGACATCCAGTCTCATGAGACTGAGCAACTACTATGTTCTTGGACTTTTTAATCCATATATATATATATATATATATATGTGTGTGTGTGTGTGTGTGTGTGTGTGTGTGTGTGTGTGATATGTGTGTGTATGTGTGAGTTAGCATGCACACACACACACAAACACACACACACACACACACACACACACACGAGACAGAGAGAGAGAGAACAAGAGATTCATTCCATAAGTCCTGTGACTCTAAAGAATGCTGATGAATAAAAAGGCTACCTCTTCGCTGTCTCATTCTTACTAAAACATCATTCCTGATATGCTACACATCTGCAATAACAGCTGGGTATGGGACCATGCTAAAACAGGCTTCATGACTGCTTTAGATTTGTCAGTAGTTACACTGACAAATGAAAATTTTTCTATGATTCAATGCTCAGGGGCTCTCTACCTAACAACAGCAGTATGGCAGTGTGTGTGTGTGTGTGGTGTGTGTGTGTGTGTGTGCATGCTAACTCACACAATGCTAACTAGTCCTTGGATCCACTAAGTTAAAAACCAGCACAGGACTCAATCACCCCTATGGGTGCAGGGTACTCAGAACTCCAGTTTCAGGGGATCTGAAACTACGACCTTCATGGGACCCAGTACACACATAACACATATAAACTAATGCAAGTATGCATATACATAAATAAGTAGATATTTTTTTTTAATTAACTAAATGAAATTGGAACAAATTCTACTACTTTGGAACTTAAAATCCAGTTTTATTATCTTAAATATGGAACTAGGAAAGCCTTTGTATTAGCAATTTACATTGATGGGAAGATAATAATTTATAGTTATTATCTAGTTCTAGATGATAATGCAGGGTGGAGCTGGAATCAGGAGGGCTGCTGTCAGCCCCAGGCCAGCCTGATGTACATGGAAAGTTCAGGGCAGCTACAGCTGTATAGTGAGATCCTAGCTCAATTAAAAAAAAAAAAATAGATAAAGTGTACTCTATTGCTGACATGCTGAAGATATTTTTATAGCAATCAATATATATATTCTAATCATCATCATTTCCACAGGTAAAATGCAGTTTGTTTTGTCAATTCTCACTAGTAGATATTTACAGTCTTTCAAAAAAATTGGTCACAATCATGATTATATAAATTTTACACAGTTAATTTAATTTTAGACATGCTTTATCTGTGAGTTCATTAACACAGAACATATTACATGTACCTATAAAAGTCTTATTTAAGGCAGGAAAGATGGCTCAACACTTAGGAGCATTGGTTGCTCCTCCAGAGAATCTAAGCTTAATTCCCAACAGCAGCTCGCAACCATCCGTAACTTCCAATGCCTCCTTCCGCCCTACACACGCATAAGAATGTACACCCACACAGACAGACACACAAAATGAAATACTAGTTTATCTAAAAGAAAACTGAGGCTCAGAAACAAATGGTGGGCCTGGAACCTAGCTAATTTGGTAGAGTGCGTGCCTAGCAGGCATGAAGTCAAGTTTGACCCCCAGCACCGTATAAATCACATCCCGTGGGGTGGTACACATGTATAAAATCCCAGCACTGGAGGAGTGGAGGCAGGGGCATCAGAAGATAATGATCACCCCCAGCTACCTATAGCATCGGAGGCTAATTTCTCTAAGAGAGAGAGAGGGGGCGGGGGGAGAGAATATAAAGAAAAAGGGGAAAGGGAAAGGAAAAATCAAACTATTGAAATTATACTATCATTCTGCCCACCAGATTAACTCTCCTCTAGACTAAATGCCATGACAAAAGGTTTTGTTATATTACCACTTAATCCCTAAAACACTACCACTGGGCTCTGGAGATGGCTCAGCTCATAACTGTCTATAACTTCAGTTCAAGGGGATCCAATGTCCTCTGCCCATCTCTGAGGGCACTGGGCACACACGATGCACAGACATGCACTCAGGAAAAACATCCAAACATGTAAAATAAAATAAAAATAATAAACACCATGCTGCCTAGCACAGAGAAGTATGTGTTCAATAAACATCTGTTGAATAAATAAGCCCTCACTGTTTGGTGATGGAAATGGATATCTAAGGCACACAGTACTAAGTCCAAAGCCAAACTCTTCAGTGGGAACATCTGAAGTAGTCTCACTAGTAACGGGAAATTCCAAAGTCATTTTCTAACACTTAACTGGATGATACATAAATTATTGTTTTAAATGTTCTTATCACTGAATTTTAATTACGCCAACTAGGAAAAGAATGGAATGACCTTTAAGGAGATGGATGGATAATGATTCAGATGCACATGATATTTTAAAATCTCTTATCAGTTTAGGTGAGACAAAGAGAGGGAGAAACAACTTTCTATTTTGTAGTAAGTACAAAGTAACAGAACCAAAAAAAAAAAAAAAAAAAAAAAAAGACAGAAAAATAGTATCATCTCTTGCATGGATGAAAATAAACTAAAAGGATCACTTTAACTGTTGCTAAGCAGGTAGCATGTACAAATTATCCATGCAATAAATGTATCTACTTAATTCATTATAGTAGATGCTGAATGAGTTTTTTCTGTGGTTATACATCATCATTTGATTCAAATTGCCACTGTGTTCTTAAAAAGAATAAAGTGTGCTCTTCTGTAAACAAATAAGGACAACAACGAAAGTCAAACGTGGTGGTGCACGCATGCCTTTAATCTCAGCATCTTAGAGACTGGGAGGCAAGAGCACGTGGACCTCTGTGAGTCAGAGGGCAGCCTGGTCTACATAGTGAGTTCCAGGCTAGCCAGGGCTACACAGTAAGACCTGTCTTCTGAGAAAGAAAAAAATAAGGAAGGAAGGAAGGGAGGAAGGGAGGGAGGGAGGGAGGGAGGGAGGAAGGGAGGAGGGAGGGAGGGAAGGAGGGAAGGAGGGAGGCACACAGAAAGAGGGAGAATAGAAAAAAGTCTACACTTTAAACTATTTTTGGTTTAAACTATTTTTAGTTTAGTAACTAGATTTACTATGAAAATCTAAAAATTAAAACCATGTTCTCAAAGTCTCAAAGTAGTGAAGCTGCACCCCTCTACCAAGTGCTAAACCACATCAATTAAACAAACAGCCAAACGTAACTCAGAGTATGAGCATTGAAATCCCTGCTAGTCAACAGTGAAGAGTCTCAGCTAAAACATGGAAAGCACTTCCACTTCAAAATCAAACCTTTTCAAGAAAAGAGCAGATTTCCTTCTCACTTGATATAAAATTTTAAGACGACAAAAATCCTGAAGTATAACTGGAATTTGATCTTGTGGTTTCCCACCCATCATAACTATGGAAATGAATAATCAAAATAAAAATGCAGACACTAAACTATCCAGTCAACTTCCTGAGCTATTAGTTTGGTACTCATCTAGAATAGGTAAAATTCAGGAACAAAAACTTCAATTCACCCCAAAACTCCAGTTTCCTCCTATACAAAATCTTTATTAGGGTCTTTTCATGAATAGTCTGGATTTCCGCCTCTCCTAAGTTCTTAAATTATTTCCATAAATATATCCTGGGAATACTCTATGTAAAAATATGTTTTCCACACAAGAGTCACACTGCTTTATTTTGGGTCACATCAACTCCATGCTGATATCTTCTATTTTGCTTGTAATTAAAGCTTAGAATGGCTCAATATCTTGTTCCTGGTTATAGAGACGGCAGACCGTATTTGAACTGTTTTAGACTACTTCACGGTGATACCCTACCACCTTATTTGATAATTACCCCCTTATAATCCCAGTGCCCCTGACTTTCTGTCGTCCATGCCTTCATCTTCCCTACACATGACTTTCAGAGCAATAATTATACTGCACTTGGATGCGTCCTTTAGCAAGCTCACTAGCTGATTACACAGTAGAAGCACGACCGTCTGTAAATCTGGGCACGTTTTAAGGATTCTTAGGTGATTCTGCTTGTAAAATAGAAAAGACTTATTAGATGCTTTATACCAACTCATTTAGTCCTCAGAATACCCAGGATCAGTACAGTGTCCCTGCCACACAAACAAAAAAGGCAAGGACTAGAGGCTGCCTAACTCGACTGAGGTAGAAACCATTTGGTGAAGAGCCAGGCCTTCAAAGCCAAGGTACCTTGCCCAGAGTACTTACTACTTTAATATTAAATGTGTCCTTCCAAGAGCAGATGACAACTAATTGAAATATATCTACATAGTAAAAGGGATCTAAGAATAATTCCTGCTAACGATTTCTTGAATATGGCACCAAAAGCCCAGACAACATAGAAAAAATTGGACAAATGAAACTGACTACATAAACTCAAGCCCCCCAATGACATAGTCCCCAGGGTAGAAAGATGACCTATAAGAACAAATGAGAGATCTGTAAAATATAAATGACAAAGACATAATGTCCACAATATATAAAGAGCCCCTATAACTCAATATCAACAAAAACAATCTGATTTTTTTTTGGTTGGTTGATTGACTTTTTGGTTTTTTGTTTTTGTTTGTTTGGTTGGTTTTTTTGAGATGGGGGTTTCTCTGTGTAGCCCTAGCTGTCCTAGAACTAGCTCAGATTGACTTTTAACTGAGCAAACAACTTATGACTTTTCTCCAAAGAATATACAAATAGACAACTGAGGATGCCATGCTGTACCAGACATTGGGAAGCTGGAACCATGTGTAGTGTACAAAATGGTGCAGCCGCACTGGAAAAACAATGTGGTGGTTCCTCAAAACTCAAAATTAGAATTACCATATGACCCAGGAATCCCACTTCTGGGTATATATGCAGAACTGAAAGCAGGCGTGTAGACACTGATGCTCACAGGCACATTACTCAATATAAAAGAGGTGGCAGCAACACAACACCCTTTGGCAGGTGACTAAATAAGAATCTGTGACAGCTAGTGTGACAACTCAGACCTGTGCTCAGTCTCTGCGATATGTAGGCAAAGACCTTTTCCTCCACACGTTTTATGGCACATGCATGCATACATACACACACACACACACACACACACACACACACACACGGTAAATGAATAGTGATGTTGAATGTGGATGTGCACATCCACACCTATGCACATGTGTATATAAATAATGGAATACTATTCAGCATTTTTAAAAAAGGAAATGTGTCATGTGTTGTAATACAGATGAAATCTGAAGTTAGTAAGTAAATAAATAAGGCAGGTACGAAAAGTCAAATTCTGTGTGATTTCACGTAGATCCTGTGTGATTTCACATAGATCAGGTACCTAATTAGTCTAATCCATGAAAACGGACAGTAGGAAGGCGGCTGCCAGGAGACAGGAGGAGAGTAAAGGGGGCTACTTAACCGGTAGAGTTTTTAGGGTATAAGATAAAAGACAAAAAAATACAGATCCTGTAGTACACAATTGAAAACAGTTAACACTACTAAACTGTACACCTAAAAATGATTAAAATGATAATTTTATGTCACACTTTTTACTATTAACTTTTCTTTCACTATCTTTTCCTGTCCTATCCCAAAGCTAACAAAAAGATAAAGTGAAAATCAGCAGAGATAAAAGGCTTCAACAATGTAAAAAGAATTAAGAAAACAATGAAGTCAAACAAGGGCCCTGCTTATTAAGTTTCCTCTTAATTCTCTTAACCTGGAAATACTTTAAAACAACAGTAAAATGTCATCCCACGGGCAAGGGAAAAGAAAGGAAGGAAGGAAGGAAGGAAGGAAGGAAGGAAGGAAGGAAGGAAGGAAGGAAGGAAGGAAGGAAGACAAAAAACGGTAGTAAAGGCCTTGTAGAGATTAATACAGCGACTATTATGACTTTGCCCATTACTGTACGACCTTGGGGAAGGCATTTTCATTCATTCATTCACTCATTCATTCATTCGCCAAAAGTTTCTGCACATGGTCAAATAACACGGTATTCTTCAGAAGAATAAGAGGGGCATATAAAATACTAGGCACAACTCTTGGCGCTTTGTGAGTGTTGTGTTGACTGTAGAGTTAGACAATGAATAAGGTGATTTAAAGTAGGGTAAGTCCATATAGCCTACTCTTCAGCGATGTACGGAACTTGCGGGTACTTACGGTGCCATATCAAACCAGACACTATTTAGGAATCATCATTAACTTCACCATCCCTTTCGAAAGTGGAGCTGTCTTGTAAGGGCTCTCCTCCTCCTCCCTGGGAAAAGCAGTGTCATCTAAGGTATTCGAAGATACTTGCTTATGGAACAGCCACATACAGAGCCCGGGGATGGTGAAGCCCTATAAGCCACGGGAGTCCCCACTCCTGTCACTTCATAGGGGCCTAGGCAGATCTGGGAGGGGACCCGTCTCCCAGCACCCCACAGCGCCCCGCCTGTGTCCCCGAGTACTGGAGCGGCCGCGGCCGGCCGGCGGGGAGCAGGGCGCGGGGGCCAGGGTCACGGCGGGGGCCGGGGCTCACCGCGCGCGGCCGGCAGCGGGTACAGCTTCTCGGCCTTCTGCAGGAAGCGCTGGGCCTTGTCGCGGTTGCCGGCGCTCAGGGCCTCGCGAGCGATCTGCACGCATTTCTCCGCCTCGTCGCGGTTGCCCTCCATGGCTCGCGCCTGCCTCGGTGTCCGCGGCCGCGCAGCTGCGAGGGGGGCCCGCCGCGGAGGAGGCGAGGCGGCCGGGCGGGGCACGGCGCGGCACGGCGCGGGGAGGAGCGGGCACCGCGGCGGCGGCCCGGCGACGGGCGGCCTCGCAGCTCCGCCTCCTCACGGCCGCCTCCCCGCCCCCCGCGGCCGCAGCGGCGCCAGCCGCGTCCCTCCCGGGCCTGGGCGACCGTACCCAGCCGACGCGGTAACCCGGGCGGAGGGCGGGGAGGCCGAGGGCTGGCGGAGCTCCGGCGCGGCCCCGACCCCGCCTTCCGCGCCACTGGGGCGGGGACAGGGACCCTCAAGACCTGATTCAAGAGGCCCTGCCTCCAGCGCCTTAGGTCTTGGGAAACCCTGGCCTCCGTTAGGGGAGATTGCCGCATGGGTCCTACAAGCGCTTCCTGCGTTGGACCTGGAGCCCTGGAAGCACCAATCCCGGAGCTACCATGCCCTTCTTGGCCGCACTTTTGACCCATATCTCCTGCTACCTGGCAGGTACAGTGCAGCTCTTTAGATTAGTTAAATCAGCTGTAAGGCTATAAGGCAGGAAGTTCTTTCACCTAGGTAGGCTGCTTAGCACCTCGTGACCTCATGTTTGTTTTGCTCCAGAAGGGTGAAGTCGTGTTAAGTCTCTGGGAGGGGAAAGGGGTCAATGTATAGTAATGGAACATGCCTGATATGTAGCAAAACCAATGCTTCATGTCACCACAGTCAATGAAAAAGTGTATTCCCAGTGACTAGCATTTCACACCTGTGTCTGGTCATTAAAAGCAAATTATATCCAAAATCCATTCTGTAGTTTTGTTATACCCCGAGGGTCTCTGACCAGCTGTCCCACCTTAGGATACAGTCCATTCCAACTGTCCAAAGGACAAATGGAAACC
The DNA here is from genome assembly GCA_021653895.1 of Mastomys natalensis. Classification (NCBI taxonomy): domain Eukaryota; kingdom Metazoa; phylum Chordata; class Mammalia; order Rodentia; family Muridae; genus Mastomys; species Mastomys natalensis. The sequence goes on from JAJTUV010000570.1 coordinate 795,030, forward strand.
CCATGCTACCTCCAGCTTCTGTCAAAGACCCTAACAGTTCATCATATGATACAAAGAAACAAAACAGAAAAACAAAACCCCCCACTGGGTTATGCCTGGATCTACAGATGCACTGTAAGTGAGCAGAGAACCCACTTGCTGCTGAATGAGGTCTAAAGAGAAGTCCCAATTATTAAGCAAGTTTAAAACTAGTTTGGGATATGACCTTTATTGAGCTTATCCACAGAGTGGAAATAATGTCTGTACAAAACCAAATGTTTGTTACTATAACTTCTGCATCACAATTAAAATCCAAACAGTTTTTTAAAAACAGTCAACTCAATCAAAACCCACTACTTCAGAATCAATAGCTTCTTTGAAGCCACAGTAACACTTAAATATGGTTAAGACTCGAATGCAGAAATTTGGTTGGTTGGAAGGCTTAATTACGCCTCCAATAGAATTGCTCAAATAGAATTACAAAAAGGCAAAATTGTGTTTTTCACAGAGATACAGTCCACTGGAATCACCCACACTGGACAGCTGTTAGGAATCTTAGAGTCCTGAGATAACAAGGCATCCAGGCATCCTTAGACAGTCTTCTGTTGTCCTTTCTTCCCAATCAGCGACTTGTGGATGTGCGGGATGACACCTGGGAGAGGGACACCAATTAATTCACCTTTTGTATAAGTATATTTAAAACAGCACATGAAATAAAAGCAGGTAACTCTACAACTTGAAAGGTCTTTTAAAAACATGAAATTCATATACAAAGTGGAAACTTCGGGGATGTAAAAAAATGATCTTAGCAAAAACTAAGTGTAAATCAAATGTCACAAACCCACCCTGTACTGAAAATATCCTTTGCTAGAAGCAATGGAAATATAAGAATTTTCTTCTCAAATAGAATGTAATGAGTTTAGGGATGACATACCACCACCAGCAATTGTAGCCTTGATCAGAGAATCCAATTCTTCATCTCCGCGTATAGCAAGTTGCAAGTGACGAGGGGTAATACGCTTTACCTTTAAGTCTTTTGATGCATTTCCTGCCAACTCAAGTACCTAAAAGGCAAAAAAATCTGATGATCAATATTTCAACTTACTTTCAATCAAAAGCTGCGCTGACCAAGCCTCAATCCTGTTTATCTACCAACTGTTATCATCCCCCACTACCTGAATGACAAAATTACGGAGAATTATGCAAAAAGACTGAAGGGGGGCAGGCAATTGTATTTGCAAGAGCAGCAAACTCTGGCCCAGCAGGATCCTTGGCTGAACACTAGCTCCCTCTAGCGCTGCCTCGGTCTGCGCGCCGCTCTTGGGGCCTGGGAGTTTTCTTGCATCACTTTCCTCCTTCCCTCTCGCCACTTTCCCCCGCCCCCCAAAGCTTTTCCAGATCACAGGCGTACTCCCGCTTACCTCTGCGGTGAGGTACTCCAGGATGGCTGCGCTGTACACAGCAGCGGTCGCGCCCACACGTCCGTGGCTGGTTGTCCTAGATTTCAGGTGTCGATGAATACGGCCCACAGGGAACTTGATTTTTTTTTTTTAATGCACACAAACAAACAAAAAAAGAATGCACAAAGATAAGGAGACTCAAAGATAGAAAGATGATGTGCGCGCCAAAGCCAAGGACGGTGGTGGTGCACCAACGCGCCCTGGCAGTAACACATGTGATCGACGCCCCCCCACCCCAGTATTCACTGTCTCCGCAGGCCAAAGTCGCGACACATCACTCATGCAAAGATGGAACACCCATGCAGGGTGCAGACAAACAAGCAAGGGGATGCAAACAGAAAGGCCCGGTCATCCGACTGCGGCAGTAGCTACCCACCTGCAAGCCGGCTCGCTGCGAGCGGGAAACCGCCTTTGTCTTAGCCTTTCCGGAGTCCTTTCCAGCCTTACCGCCAGCCTGCGGCGCCGCCGACGCCCGCGAGCCCGGGAGGGACGGAGAAGATAGAATTACCAAGGCGGCGCGCCCCTCCCCCACCGCGGCGCGTCCAGGAGGCGAGCGCGCGCTCGCCGCCCGCCGGGGTCCCCGGGCCGCCGCTCGCCCCCGCCCTCTCCCCCGCCGACCCCTGCCGCGAGCCCGCCGCGGCTGCGCGCCCCCGCGCCGGCTCCCAGCCGCGCCGTGCGCGCCACCCAACCGTCGCCTCCCGCCCGGATCTCCGGGATCACAAAACACCTCCCTCCGCTCGTCCCGACCCCGTCTCCGCACGCTCCCACTCGCCGCCGCCTCTCCAAGCCCCGGGGACGGCGGCCCCGCCCGCTCGAAGCCTGCAGCCCGCAGCCGCCCGCCGTCACTCCCACGTTACCATCTCGGACTGTGCTGAAGCTCGGACGAGCGAGGAAGAGACGAGACCAGGCGGACGCTCAGCGAGATCCCGGCGCCCACTCCTCCGTCGTACCGCGATTCAAACTGCGCCGTCTCCCGCCTTCCTCGCGCCCTTTATACTGCAGAATGTTCCCTCATCCGGGAACTCGGCTGGTTCGGCCCACCAATGGTTGCCGCCCGCCCTCGGGACGCGTCCTTGAGGTTCCAGCCAATGAGAGAGCGAGAAGCGGGGTGGTGGGGCGGGCGCCCGCGAGCTCGAGCGGTGATTGGCGCGTGTGGGAAGAGTGGGGGATGCGGCGGGACGGGACCGGGAGAAGAAGGGCGCCGCGGCGGGAGGGCAGCAACAGAGCCCGGCGCCACCGAGAGAGTGGACGGTGGTGTCACGTGCCTGGAGGGAGGAGCTGAAAGGCTGGGGAGGAGCGCGCGCTGGCGTCCTCCCCGCTGCAGCTCCCCCCCCACTCCCCCGCGGTGCTCCGGAGACCACGTGAGCTTCCCTCCCGGTCTAGCCTGGCCCCTCGCTGACAACCGGGGCCTCTCAGTTTCCCTCTGGCCTGGCCTCTCCGTCTCGGCAGATCTCGGTTTCCTTCAGACTCCTCCCTTCTGACAGGTGGCTCGAAGGAGTCCAGTGAGAAGAGCTGAGCTCGGCCTCTACTTGGTGAACCGAACCACTTCCCTGATAAAAGTGTCACCTACCCCACCCCCGGTTGTTTTTTCATCATCCTCCCCTTCTGTCCTTACCTCTTCTGACCGCTCACCCCTCATCCTGTCTCATAACAACAGTGGGGCCAAGTTACCTCGGGGATAACAAGTCATTTTGTCCACACACAGGAAGCTTAGGATGAAGCGGTTTTGTTTTTTTTTTTTTTTTAATCTTGAAGTCATCAGCCATGTTTTTGCGGAGACTCGGCATCAATGGGATGCACCTATAGCCTAGTGTCTAAAGTTGAGTTATTGAAACATCAAAGCTATTATGTGTCAGCTTTCCTACACTAAACATTTTGCCACTTGACAAATGTTGGTAAATGTCAGTGGGGTAACTGTAACATGATTCACAAGCCGTTACATGTTGGGAGCCTCAGTTACAAATGCCGGACTTAAAAAATAAACTGTACTCATGGTACTGTCCTGATGCCAGCCACTTAGACATGCAGTTAGTAGGTCGACAACACCTGTATATATATATCACTAGCTGCTTGGAGACCATAATTATCTGAATCTTCGGAATTTCGTATTTATATTACTTAATATGTAACACTTTTCCATTAAGCAGGGGGGGGGGGAGGTGGAGAGATGGCTCAGCGGTTAAGAGCACTGGCTGCTTTTCCAGAGGTCCTGAGTTCAATTCCCAGCAAACCACATGATGGCTCAAACCATCTGTAATAGAATCAAATGCCCTTTTCTGGGACTGGATTTTCCAGGGCTTCTCAGTTTCCCTCAGTGTATCTAAAGACAGCTACAGTGTAAATAAATAAATAAATAAATAAAATCCTAAAAAAACAATTACTGTGTGGCCATGTGGGTGGGCACAGGTGCTCACTTCAGTATTATATTTGTGGAAATCGGACAACTTGAGTGAGTGCTCTCTTTTCAGGGTTCCAGGGATGAACTCAGTCACACTTGCACAGCTAAAACCTGTCGAGTTATATCACCGGGTTATACTTTTTTACATAACTTAATAGTAATATGAACAGAATTTTGAAGCATAAACTCCACATTATATATACTTAAGTTTGGGAGATTTTATGAAATTAGAGGACCTCTCTGATACAAAGACACTAACGCTAGAGGAAAGACTCCCAACAGTTTTGATACCGAAGCTTATTGGAACTAAAGAATTATAATGTCATCATACACTCAAAGCAACTGAAGCTCCTGCAATCGCCGCACCTAGAAGGCTGCATCAGAAGAATCACAAGCAGAGTGCTAGACTGAACTATACACTGATTGTATTTCAGAAACCTAAGGACTGGCCTGCTGTGATGGTGGCAGCCCGCATCCTTAATTCCAGCCCTAGAGAGGCAAAGGCAGGTAGCTCTTTGTGAATTTGAGGTTAACTCGGTCTACACAGTGAGTTCCAATTCATCTAAAAAAAAAAAAAAAAAAAAGTAAAAAAGAAAAAAGAGCCAAGCCCAGTAGGACAGTTAACCCTGGCTTCTGATGAGATTTTTTTGTTTGTTTGTTTTTTCGAGACAGGATTTCTCTGTGTAGCCCTGACTGTCCTGGAACTCACTCTGTAGACCAGGCTGGCCTCGAACTCAGAAATCCACCTGCCTCTGCCTCCCAAATGCTGGGATTAAAGGCATGCGCCACCACCACCCGGCCTGATGAGATTTCTTGATGTTTACCTTACAGTATCAGTCCATTCTCTAGAGGATTCTGTGTAAGCTTTTTCCTATGAAACCCAACTAAAGAGTTGACTTTTCTTCACTGAAAAGGGGTAGCAAGATAGCAAGTACACGTGGGTTCTGCAGTGCCTCATCTTAGTTCTTACCCCTTTCTGCTTGTGCCTTGGTTTTTTGTTTTGTTTTGGTTGGTTGGTTGGTTGGTTAGTTTTTTTTTTTTTTTTACTACACGATCTTAATTCTGTAACCCAGGCTAGCCTGGGGTTTTCTCTATAGATCAAGTTGAGTTCAAACTTGTGGTCCTGCAGCCTCTGCATTCTATATGTTGAGCTTATAGGTGCATACTACCATGCTTTTCCAAAAGGTTATTAACCTTTGAAAGCTCAAGTTCCACCTGCCCCATTTTCACATAGCTGTTATAGGATATAGGAAAAGTTTATGCAAAGTCTATGGTAACATGTGCTTGACAATCAGCAAATGCTCTATAACTCTTCTATAAAGATAATAAGGAAAGCATGGTAATTTGAGAGAGAATAACTCCTATAGGCTCATATATTTGAATACTTGGTCCCCAGTTAGTAGAACTGATTGGGAAGGACTAGGAGGTGTGGCCTTGTTGGAAGAGTGGTGCCACTGGAAATAGCTTTAAGGTTTAAAAACTTTTGAGACCGGCCCAGTCTCTCTCTGAATGTGTCCCTGCAGATCAGGATGTAAGCTCTTAGCCCCATGCCTGCCTGCCGCTCCCAGAGGAACTAAACCTCTGAAACTGTAAGCCAGCCCCCAATGAAATGCTTTCATAATTTTACAAGAGCTGCTTCAGTCTTAGTCTCTCTTCACAGCAACAGAACAATCAATCACTGAAACAGAGGGAAAACGATAACACATTCCTAATTTGTTTTTCTTGACTAGTATGTTTGCTTCTTTTGGCATGGCAATGGAAACCTTAAAGGTCCCTTAAAGTGTGCCAATGTGGTTGAATAAAAAAATGTCACCCACAGTCTTGGGCATTCAAACACTTGGTTCCTAGTTTGGGGAATTTAGATGGTGCAGCCTTGCTGGAGAAGGTATGCCACCGAGAGCAGACCTCAGGATTAAAAGCTCCACACCACTTCTATCTAGTTCACTCTCTGCTTTATGATCACAAAGATGTGAGGAGTTCTCCAAGTCCTATTCCTCCTGCGTTCTCTGCCACTTGCTTCTATGCCTTTTGCCCTGATGGAAACTTATCCACTGGAATGGTAAGCCAAAAATAAGCTCTTTCTAGAAGTTACCATGGTCAACAACAGAAAAGTACCTGATACAGAAGTTGGAACTGAGAGTGGTGTAAAGAACCTAACTAACCATGGTTTTTTTTGAAGGAGAGTGGAAGAGTTTGGGACTTTGAACTACAAAATAGATCACATGATGTAGAGTTTAATAGATCATCATAGTAGCCTGGAAGACAGTAGTGCTGAGAGTCATGTGGGGTATCTGCCAAGGAGAACTGCATACATAGAATGGAGCCAGCCCAAGAAAGCTGTGTTTTGTAGACAGCAAAACTGGACGGGCAGAGCCTTTGCTACCAAAAACTGAACTATAGAATTTGGTATTGCCCTGTTGAGTTTGGTCTTGCTTTGGGCTAGTATTTCCTGATTATGTTAATCCCACTGGGCAAGGGTAAGTCCATAACCACAAGTTCTGAGTCAAATTTGAAGCAAGCCTTATTAAACACTGGCCAGAACGTTGGATATTACCCAGATCCATAGCCAGGATTTCCAGAATATGGCCTCAAATTGCATTAGTTAGGGGCTTATAAAAGCAAAAGCCACAAGGCTCCACACTTCCCATCTTTGTCCAATCAGGGGCAAGCATCCATCCTGACATACTTCCTGCCACGTCTGTGTGATCAGGCACATCCTGTGCAGGTGGGGCAACCAAGCTCGTTTGTGGAAGCGAAACCACGTGGCTTGTTATCTTACAGGAGCCACAGCCCCCAGCATTGCAGGAAGTCACCTGTCCTTGGGCAAGATGGACTTACAGGTTAAAGGCATTTTTGTTTTATAGATCTTTTGAGTGCAGAAATAAAAGCTTAAAACATAATTTTAGCCATTCCAGTGTCCCTACTCCTGTCTTTTGGAGTTGTAATGTATACTCTATACCATAGAATCTTGGAAGTATGTAATTCACTTTTTAATTTTACAGGGTGTTACAATTAAGAGCTTGCCTAGAGTCTTAGAAGAGACTTTTAAACTATGCTGAGACTGTGAAAGATTATAGGGGTGTAAAAGTTGGACTAAATATATTTTACATTAGGACGTGTCCACAAGCCTATGTATTGCAGCCTATTTGATCACACTGTGAACCCCAAGATTCTATACTGGAAAAAACTGTCTCTAGTTGTAGGTGTGCCTCAGACCTAGCATACACCTTAATCTGAGAGCTTTTTGTTTATTCTAAACAAGATTGAATAAAGTCAATCATGGGTCAAGAGACAGAGCAAGCAACCAGGTGACAGGGAGTGAACATAAGAAAAAAACATAGAGGAAGTCAGGAGGATGGATAGAGAGATGAACCAGAAGTAGAAAGGAGAGACATTCGGTTGGAAGGGTTTTGGGGACAGTGTGGAGAAGGAGAACGGGCTCTTTCCTTTGGGAGGATGGTTGAGGAGGAAGGTCAGCTGGGTGCTTTTTCTGCCTCTCTGAGATAGCAGGCTTTCACCACAGTGTCTGGTCTTCATTTGGTAAAAATCAAAGTTTGGGCTTTTGTTTTGAAAACACCACCTATGGGGACCAGGAAGTGGAATGCTGTTATTTGAATAAAAATGGCCCTGTCTTAGTTAGGTTCCTAGTGTGATGATAAAATACTACCTCTAAAGGCAACTTGGAGAGTAAAGGGTTTATTTCAGCTTACAGTTCATAGCTAGCCAAAGAAATCACTGTAGAAGAAACCAAAGCGAGAACCTGAGGCCATGGAAGAGTACTGCGCACTGATTTGCTCTTCCTGGCTTATTCGATCTGTTTTCTTACAGAACCCAGGACTTTCAGCCTAGGGTTGGCATCACCACAGTCTGGGCCCTCCCACACCAGTCACTAATTCAAATGCACTGTAGACTCTCCTACAAGCAGATTGTATGGAGGCATTTTCTCAATTGACAGACCTTCTCCCAAATGACTCTAGCTTTTTCAAACTGACATAAAACTAACTAACCAGCGTTTCATAGTCTCTGGCATTTGAAGACTTGATCCAAGTTGGCAGCACCGTTAGGGGCGCTTTAGGTAGTACAGCCATTTCCAGTTCACACTGCTGGCTTTCACACTGCTGGCTTTCTGCTTGCCCTTGATGGTGTTCGTGCAGTCATGCCTGTCACCTGCCTTTATGCTTTCTTGCCACAGTGTACTTTTACCCTCTGGCACTGTAAGCCCAAATAAACTCTTTCTTATATAAGTTGCTTTGGTCACAGTCATTTATCACAACAACAGATAAGTAACTGATATACGAACAGCCAACTCACCCGTCCTCCCAACCCGAAACCCCAGATTACTTTAGTGCGATCACAAAGCCTTCCTTTTCTCTCAAAGTAGTAGAAGACAACAATAACTTATCCTCTTTTCACAGAAATTGTCCTTTTCCTGGGCTGATACAAATGTGTTACTGTTTTGGGGTTATCTTTACTGTGGTTGTGATTATGATAATACGTGTGTGTGTGTGTGTGTGTGTGTGTGTGCATTGTTCAGTGCCGTACCAATTTTGTAGTGAACTGTGCTGGGAATCAAACCTAGGGCTCTCCTGTGGTAGGTAAGTATTCTATGCAGGTACAGTCCCAACCCCACAATCACCAATGTAATAAATTCTCTTATTACAAAAATACACACGAATACGAAGTAGTCTCACTACTATGAACTTTAACAGCTTTCTCCTAGAAGACAGGATTTCTGTTTCCGTTACTGTCTCCTCTCCAGTATTGTCCTTAGCTTTTCCTATAAACAATTTGAGATAATGTCACACTCGGAAATTCTAAATTTCTCAGCTACGTCTTGCTTCAAATAAATGCCTATTTTTAAGCAGAGAGGAACAGATTTCCAAGCTATTTCAAAGGATATTAACATTTATAGACAATGGCAGAATTTCTAACCAGAAAATTCATGTCAGAATCTCGATTCTCCTTAGGACGCGGAGTAGGGGCACTTTAAGGACTCTTTCATCTGTCAGTAACTGAATTCCAAAATGTGATAAAATACAAACTGTTGACGGAGAATAAGGGAACTAGACAGCCTCTCACATTCTGCATGGCTTCAAGTAAAGCAAGCACCAAGCCATATTTTCTACATTTATCAAATAGCTCACAAAATCAGACAAACCAACACTGTATAACTGTGAAAGGCAGAGTAAAGTGAGCACAGATAGACAGGTGCATCAGCATCCATGTCACAGTAGCCATATCTCTTCCAGATTCCTCACACAAGCATCATTAAGAGATGCCTTGGGCCTTAATTCAGTGGTAAAACAACACACTTCTGACTACAGATGCACACAATTCACAAATGCAGTCGTAAAGATAACCAGCAAAATCTCAATCCAGACATCCACATCAGGAAAAAGATTCAGAGATTATGGATTCCATTGTATCCTTTTCATTTTTAATGTTTATTATTTTTTCTTAATTTTTTATCTTATGTGTATGGGGCACTGAGTTTATTGGAAATAGAGTTGTAGATGATTGGTAGCCACTATGTGAATGCTGGGAATTGTACCCAAGTCCTCTGGAAAAGCAATCAGTGCTTTTAGCAACTGATCCATGTCTCTAGCCCCGTCTAATATCTCCTCTGACTCAGCAAAGGTTCGTGGTGCACACCTTTGATCACAGCACTTGGGAGTCAGAGGCAGGTGGATCTCTGTTAGTTCAAGGCCAGCCTGGTCTACAGAGTGAGTTTCAAAACAGCTAAGGCTACACAGAGAAATCTTGCCTTGAAAAACAAATGGGGGTCAAAAAAAAAAACCTAATTCAGTTTTTAAAAAAAAATCATAGTTTTGGATATTTATTGTTTTAACAAAATGGTCTTTCCTTCTCTTGATATTTCATTAATTACTATATATACAATATATATCATTGTAGATATATATTAATGCAGATCTTTAAGAGTCATGTCTATGCAGTGACATTATTTTCTTAAATAAGATCTTAATTGCTTATATTAGTATTTTATACCTCTTCTTTCTCCGAGTAATTTAACAAATCCGTGTGTACAGTCTTTCTAATGTAACAAGGAGATGACTGCAGACTCTTAACATGTTTTGATGGTTCTGTTGTCTCCATAGAATCAAGATTGTTCTGTTGTCTCCTTTGTCACCACTATAATCAATATAATGTATGTTATACATGGGATCTGTAGCATTCCCCAGCAATAGACTATATGACAGCATCAGGTTGGCTCTGCCAGCCAGTTAGATTCAATGAGGCATGGTTAGCCAGTTGTTCTATGGCAGGCAATCTGCCAAGCAGTAGCAGCTGGAAGACAGGACATACTGGTCATAGGTCCTTCCCTCATTCTAGCTGAGAAGATCAGACTAGGGGGAAATTTCAAACAATGATTCAGTCATTAAGACCATGTTGATACGACTATTACACTATTACAGAGTAAAGACCCAGTTGGCACGATGTGGACACCACCTCCAGTTTACAGAACAGCACATGTGGAGGGCTATTTTTGAAGACTTTATGTCTAACTGGGTTAGTGTGGCTGGAGTGATCGGCTGCTCTCAGGAAGTGACAGTTGGAAGGCAGGTGTGACAGAGATTCCTGTTTGTAATACAAATTTCCAAATTGTCATCTGCTGTGTATACTTACTGAGGACTGACTCTTGAGAACAAGCAAATATGGAGCCAGCCCAAGGAAGCTGTGTTTTGTAGACAGCAAAGCTGGACGGGCAGAGCCTTTGCTACCAAAAACTGAACTACAGAATTTGGTGTTTGCCCTGTTGAGTTTGATCTTGTTTTGGGCTAGTATTTCTTGATTATGTTAATTCCACTGGGCAAGGGTAAGACTGCAACCACAAGTTTTGAGTCAAATTTGAAGCAAGCTTTATTAAACACTGGCCAGAATGTTGGATACTAGCCAGGTCCGTAGCCAGGATTTCCGGAATATGGCCTCAAATTGCATTAGTCTCTAAGTGTCCCTGCACTGGAATAGACTGGTGCTCTGGCCCTGTAACAGAGAGAAATGAGAACAGTAAATATATTAAAAACATTGTGCCCTTGGAAACAGATAGAAGGCAAATAGTTACTGGTGAGGTTACCTTTGTTTGTCCCATGGTATAAAAATGCCTGTGTGGGGTCAGGAACCCCAAACCCCAAAGGTCATTCAGAGAGTGCTGTGCTCTGTGTGTATTCTCTCTCAGTCAGACACTCCAGCATGGCTGTCTCAGCTAGGCTTCCCCAGTCATGTCTGACAGATATTGTAAGCATCTGACTTGATGATGTCATCCTGTCTGTCTGCTACTTGCTGTTTGTCCCTTTGCTTTTACTTGCTGCATATTTAATAAACTCATTCAAGACTGAGAACACAATGTCATATTTAATCTTGGTTGTCACTTGATTATACATGAACATAACTAAAACCTGGACACACCCATGAGGAGTGGAAAGACCTATCCTAAATCTGGGTCATTTGAGGTTGAGAGAACAACTCTAAATCTTGGCCAGGACTTCTGGTGGCAGCCAGCATAAATGGACATGGAAGAAGGAAGGTTTTGCCTTTTGCTGGCTTGCACAACACTTGGTTAATGTTTATGTTTTGAGATAAGGTTTCGAGTAGCCCAGGATGGCCTAAACTCTTTGTAGCTAAAGTTGATCTTGAACTAATGATCTTCCTCCCTTTGTCTCCCAAATCCTGAGATTACAGATATAATACCACCATACTTGACTAGAACACAGACTATCTTCATCCATCATTTGCTGCTGTAGAAAAAGTTCTAAGATTGAATAATATATTTGTGTTTATTAATATTTTAAGTTAAGATACAAAATAATGGATTTGTTATTTTTAATTTTTTTATTTGTTGACAAACTTGTATCAAGGGCTGACTTTCAATAAATTCATTATGACATTTTCACAGAGAGAAATATATACATATATATCCCCTAACTTCTCTCCATATGTCTTTCCCTCAACTCCTTATAGTTCTAGAAGCTGGGAAGAAGATCAAGACTCTAGGATGTTAAGCTATCCAGTGAGAGATGTTTTTTAATACCAAGTTGGCACCATCCCCTGGGAGGAAGAAGCACTGTGTCTGGGCAATAAGGAATGGAAGTAAATGTGCTTCCTCAGTAAGACCTTTCAGAAATGCATCTGATCTTACTCGTGAAGACAGATCCCTCGAACCTCAATCACTTCCCACTGTTGCACTGGGACTGTTCAAATTTGGTTTCTGTTGCTGTGATAAAATGCTATCCAAAGCCAGCTTAGGGGAGGGGAGGGTTTCTTTGGCTTTCACTTGCCTGTCACAGTCCATCATTAGGGGAAGCCAAGGCAGGAAATGAAGGTGGGAACTGATTCAGAAGCCATCAAGGAATGTTGAAGACTGGCTCACTCTTTGGTAGAACTCTCCATGACTGGATCCGCTTGCTTGCTTGGATAACCCAGGACCGCTTGCCTAGGGGTGTCATGCCCGCAATAGAATATACCCTTCCATACCAGCCACTAATCAGGAACATTCCTGTTGGCATGCCCACAGTCTAGTTTGATGGAAGATGTTCCTAAATTGAGGTTCCCTTTTCCTAGGTGTCTCTAGTTATCAAGTTGATGAAATCTAACCATCACAGGGATTAGATTTCAACAGTGAGTTGAGAGGGGACAAAAAACATTGAAATCAAATTACTGAGTTTTCATGATGTGTATTGGTTACCGTTCTCATTGCTCTGATCAAATAACTGACAAGAAACCACTTAAGGGAAGTTTCACTGTGGCTCCTGGCTTGCCTGCTAAGTGCCAAGGAAGCTTATGGCTAGGACAGCTTGTTACATGGTTCGGATGAGGAAGGAGAGATGATATATAAAGGGGTGGACCTGTTTACCCTCAGGACCTGTTCTTGTGGTCTGCTTTCTCTTGTGAGGCCCCACTTCTAAAGTTCCCACAACCTTCCAAAATAGAGCCAACAGTCAGCAGTCTAGTGTGTACAGTAGCAAAGCGTCTATAGAAATACGAGAGCCAAGAACAGGGGATGCAGCTCAGTGGCAGGATGTGTGCAGCTCAGTGGCAGGATGTGTGCAGCTCAGTGGCAGGATGTGTGCAGCTCAGTGGCAGGATGTGTGCAGCTCAGTGGCAGGATGTGTGCAGCTCAGTGGCAGGATGGTTGTGCAGTCAGAGTAGCAGGATGTGTACAGCTCATGTGGCGAAGGATTGTTCCTACATTGAAGCTTTAGTTGTCACAAGCCCCAGACAGGCCTGCAACTTGGAACCCCAGGACAAACTGGAGCTAAGAATCCTTCTATCACACCTGCCACTTGCTGGGATTACAGGTATGTGTGTTTAAGTGTGTGTGCCACCAGGCCTAACCCTCTCTGTGTAAACACAGTCTGCAAAAGCTTGTAGCTGAACAAGGTTTAAGAGATCTATGTGGAGTTCGAGGCCAGCCTGGTCTACAGAGTGAGCTCCAGGACAGCCCGGGCTACACAGAGAAACACTATCTCAAAAAAAACAAACAAACAAAAAAAACAAGAGATCTATGTCAGTTTCAGAGGAACATTGTTTCCACTGTCCTCTTGTGTCCTAACATTTTGCAAAGTAGTCATTAATTTCTACAGCAAACCTAAGCTCCACAGAATTCTAACTGGAAGCAGAGATTACTTCCTCATTAATAGATTAGTCCACTTTGCTAGGCAGGAACTGTTGAGACCATTTATCATATTTCATCACAGGATGTGCAAATTTACACTGTCTCTTCATTTAATGTCCTATCTTAAAACAGTATGCTTAACAATAAAAAAATGAGGACTGGAGAGAGAGCTCAAGTTAAGATGGCTTTCTGCACTTGCAGAGGACTAGAGTTCAGTGTTCGGCACCCATGTTGGGCAGGATCCACACATAATCTTCTGGGCTCCTCCAAAGGGCTGGTGTCACTTCTTCAGCTCTTCCCTCTGCAGAAGTCTAAGCTCCATTGATCCACTCCACTGCCATTGCTGTTCTTGGTGATCATCCCATGGTACTGGCATCTCGAATACACTGGGGTCTTCCAATACAATAGGCTTCACCAATAGCCTCTCATAGGCTCCCTTCATGGTACCAAGCCTCAACTCCTTTGCATGACCCCTTCAGTCCTGGGCCATCAACTGCAACTGAGGCTGCACCTTTACCAATGGCCCTTCATGACCTCTCACAGTGCCCAGCCTCAGCTGCTCTCCATGACGTCTTCATGTCTTCAAAACCAGTACCACCTGGCTGACTCTTACACATTACCAGGTACAGCTTCAGCACAAGGTACAACCTTGGCTGTTTCTGGAACACAGCTTCTTTGTGCTCTCAGAAAACATTTCCCTGAAGATCTCACCTCAGTGATGCTGGTCTCTTCTTAATCACCACTAATTTCTTAGCTCAGCTAACCAGCATCAACTGTCGCAGTAGTCTCCTTCTCCTCTTGACTATAAGCCAGAGCCATATGGACGAGTTCTGCTGCTTACTGGGCTAGAACATACCCCCATGTTATTACATTATCACCAGCTTTCTGTTTCCCAGCTCCTTCACTGCCTAAGCTTGGCTGTCCTGGAATTTGCTCTGTAGACTGACTTTGAACTCAGAGATCTACATACCTGTCTCCTAAGCACTAGGATTAAAGATGTGGTCCACTGGAGTGGAGAGATGGCTCAGTGATTAAGAGCTGTCCTGAATTCAATACCCAGCAACCACATGGTGGCTTACAACCATCTGTAATGGGATCTGATGCACTTTTCTGGTGTGTGTCTGAAGAGAGCTACAGTGTACTCAAATAAATAAAAGTAGATAATTCTTTTTTAAAAAAAGAAAAAAAAAAGGTGTGGTCCACCAAGTCTAGACTTAAGCTTTTCTTCACCTAGATCTTGCTGTGTTCTAGGTTGGCCTTGAACTCAGATCTGCTTGTCTTTGCCTCCTGGGATTAAAGGTTTGTAGCACCATGCCTGGACCTAAATTTAGCTGGATGGGATCTTGCCCCAACGTCACTAATCCCTTAATTCAATATAATATCCTCGAACACAAAATTCAGCTCCTGGTGTCCCTATAATATCATATATTTTATATTTTCCTTTCTAAGCTTATTATGCTTGTTTAAAATGCTCTTCATGAGACTTAACCAGAGAAGTCCATGATGGGCATTTCTAAGACTGCCTTTGTCAAAATGCAATTAGTCTGAGTCTCTTCACCTTAAATTAACCTCAGGTAGACTCTTCAGACAAAGGCAAAAAGGAGCCACATTCTTCAACAAAATACCACAAAAAGGGTCTGTAGGCCACATATTGAAATTCTCTACTAAAACCTCTTGGGCCAGGTCCACACAATTCAAATAAGTCTCCATAACAACGTCTTCCATATTCCTCCTAGGACAGCCCATTAAGTCCCATTTAAAGCATTCCACTGCTTTCCAAATCCACAGTCCCCAAATCCACATTCTTCCAAACAAAAGCATGGTCAGGCCTATCACAGCAAAACTCCAGCACTGATACCAACTTCTGTCTTAGGGTTTTACTGCTGTGAGCAGACACCATGACCAAGGCAACTTTTGTAAGGATATTATTTAATTTGGGCTGGGTTACAGGTTCAGAGGTTCAGTCTATTATCATCAAGGCAGGAGCACGCAATCCAGGAGGCATGGTCAGAGAGCTGAGAGTTCTACATCTTCATCTGAAGGCTGCTAGCAGAATGTTGGTTTCCAGGCAGCTAGGATGAAGGTCTTACAGCCCACACCCACAGTGACACACCTACTCCAACAGGGCCACACTTTCTAATAGTTCCACTTCCTGGCTCAAATATATACAAACTATTACACAGCATTTACAGATGTATCAAGTCTCAAA